>JASDQU010305726.1:286487-300109 GCA_032191745.1 Picea mariana | reverse complement strand
GGTGAATGTTGTGATTCTCTGTTTTATCTGTGGAGTAGATATTGGTTAAATATTGATGAAGGTTTACTATTGAGTTCTCTGTTAAATACTAGAATCACAGATCTATGTCCTAGCTAAGGTTGCAGAAAATTGAATCCTGCAACCACCCCTTCCTCTACCTCAGATGAGACTTCATCTAATTTATAGGTGTTGCCAAAAGGGCTAGTAGTTAGGGTTTTGTTGGTGCATTGTTGTAGCATTGAACCCTGGGTCCTCCCCTGTGACAACAAATGGTTTTGTTGCCAGGACTGAAACTGTGATTGTTGGGAACTAAGGAAGAACAATCTTTGTGCAAAGATTCGACATGAAACTGAGAAGTCTCTGTGTGTAGATCTGTTACCCTAGTGCGCAACATTCTACTTGACTTGTGAAGCTCTATGCTGAGAAAAGAGGTTAGATATGAAGAAAAGAGGTGAGATCTGCAAGCTTTGTGCTCTGATAAAGATAAGAATAGTGAAAAGTTCTAGATATGAAATCTTTGTGCTTTGTAGAAGTAAGACAAGTGGAAAATTTTGTTTCTAAAGCATGGATCTAGGTATGTTTGATAGATTATGTCCTAGCTCGAAAAATAGGGTACTGGTAGATGAAAGAAGGTTTGACATGATTAGATCTAATAAGAATAGTGAAAGATATGTTATACCTATGAATAGAAAGAATATTTGGACTAACAAATGGATGCAGGATCCTAGAAATAAATTTTTGCAGGTTATCTCCTACGATCCTAACACATAGTGCAAAAAGGGTTGGGGATCAATTAAAAGAAAGAGAGGGTTAACCCTTTGTTATAGTTTCATAAAACCAAGACATCTTTCTTAGGAATGCCCTGGGAGAAGACCTAGTTGTCTTTGTTGTAAATATATGGACCATGAAGTATTGGATTTCCCTAGAATGATTGCTAAATTTGAAAGAATGAATCTAAACCAAGAAAACCCTAAGGTAGATCCAAAAACTAATATTATGGTAGAATCCAATAAATAATCAGAGAAAGTATTGTTATAGATGAGAGAAACCTTGAATGACCACCGACATGTCAGATTATCAGAGATCTTCAAAGAAAAAGAATGCATTGACTCAGGATTAGGAGACTTCAACGTTGACTGTGTTCTGGATGAGGAAACACAAGTGAATGTTATGACAGAAAGAACCTAGGAACTTTTAGGAAAGCCTGCTATGGTTCCTTCACTGGGAGGAATAGAATTATTCAAAGGAAAACTGATAACCCTATGTGGGAAGCTTGCTCAGATACCAATGAATGTCAATGGAAATTCGATAAAAGAATATTTTGAGAAAATTAAATTTATTGAGGATGGTGCTCCATTTACCATGTTACTAGGAAGACCTTGGATTGAAAGAGATCACGCTAGAAGGAAGGAAGAAGAAGAAGTCTTAAAGAAGAAGAAGTAAGAGTTAAAATATTTTATAACTAAAAGGATCGCACACTTGATTGAAGAACAGGAGAATATATCACAGCTATTTAACAACAACGATGTAGATATCAAAGTTTCAGGAACACTAGAGGACCCACAGAAGACTGAAATACCTATCCCAGATAAAAAAGAAGTTTTACCCTTAAATCCTAGGAAAGAATCTCAACAGTGTGAAGTCACTATGTCAAAAGAAGATAAGAATCAGAATGGGAAAAGGAATACCGAGATGAATCTCACTGGAAAGAAGGCTAGAAAACTAAGTAAGAAGAGAGCTAAGATAAAAAAAAAGTTGTAGACATATCAAGAAGGAACCTCGTAGAAGGAAAATTTGCAAAATTGGAGCTTCGTCGGGATATCAACACAGCGACACATGGAACTTCACCATGGCAAAGAAATATAGTCGTTGGGAACATTATAACCATTAGACCAATGCTCTGAACAGGTAGAAAGGCATTTATGACCAAACAACTCGCCATCAGACCGTTGGGACCACGCCATAATGGACAAAATAGAGTTCAGGAAGGCTTCATACCTATTGCAAGTGACCCATTGTCGAGTTACCTATTTATCCCGTCACACCATACACCGAGAACACTTTTTATAACCAAGAATTTGAGCCCGCGGACTAAGTTGATCTTTCATAGTGATCATCGCATTGTTTCCATCTATTCCATTGCAGTGTCTAAGTTAATCTGAACCTGATCTAGTTAATCCAGAGTGTGTATGTTTGAGGAGATCAATGCAGTCGAAGAATCTGTGACAGAAGTATTCCTCAATTTGATGACTGAAAGAGTCATGTTGGAGAAAGGATTATATGTACGTGTACAGGCTTCATCCACAAGAATAGTGCAAGCATCTTCATCAACTGCTCACGGAGCCGAACCATCCCAACCATCATATGAAAAGTGAACCAAGCACAGGGATGATATCGTGAATGCCAAATTGATCCTGACTATATTACCCACCTACATACCACCTTTGAGAGATGCAGTAAATTGAGATAGTGTGCCCAGAGATTTCGAGTACACCTTGGTCACTGCGAACCTCCCGAAGGGGATCTGCACATTTCAAGCAGACCAAGACAAGATTACAGCGTTGAAGTTTAGCGAATTCAACCTCGGTGACCAAAAATTCTATATCATGATCTCCCCACATAAGTACCTGACCAAAATGAAGGGGAATAATTCAAATATAATCCCCCAGACGTGGACCTATAGCCTCGCGCAGTCCACCCTGCTGAACGTCATGAATATCCCACACTTCAGAAGACACTGGGAGGTGAATGCCTGTGTCAAGATGTTTCTTTCTTATTACCATGGAGGCTATTTGTGGCTAGACCATTGTATCACAGTTGATCTGATGCTAATCAATCAAATCACAGGGTTGAGTATGCAGGGACCTGATCCACGAGATTTTTATCCAGGAAAATCCATGGATTGCACTCTAGCATAGAGGATCAAGGACACCTACGGCGACGTTGAGAAGGGGACGCAAGGCTACAAGGTAGATTCTATCCAGAGTGGCGCAGTGTACCTCGCCTGTCAATTGATTGCAGAGAAGTTAGTAAGAAAGAACCGACCTACCCAAGTCACCGACTTTGTAGTCGACCTTGCAAGGAAGTGTGTGGAAGGCCTATAGATGAACTCGGTGAAGTACCTAGTGAATCAATTGGAACTAGACTGCAGGGAAGCACAATATCAATGTTATGAATTCCATTTTAGTTGGCTTTTGATCCTTATTGCATTCATCACCTAGGAGATGCCGGAAAGTGCGACCTTCCCCGACATCGAGCCATTTGAGCCATTGGCTGTGAAGTTTAATACACTTTGGTATTCCAGCGATATGAACAAACAGTGGTAGTCAAATGTTGTTTTTTATACCTATTATGATCAGCTGAAGAGATCCATCTAGTCTGAGCCTCGCATGACTCCGAACGCTCTACACTGGTTCTGGCCTTTGATGAAGTTCAACACAGATCAGCATTAGTTTATATTACAGCACGCACCGATGAACATAATAAGTAGCTTCAGTCCTACTACAAGATGATGGAGGAGGACCTAGAGGAGATTACTAAGGAATGGTCCACTGACCTCCTTATCCCCGCCAAGCCCATAGAGATATCCGACATCGAGAGCCCAGAAAGTGTGCAGGATACACCCATTCCTAGCAGGACAAAGAAGACCAAAGAGGTCCAAGGATTAGACAGTGCATCCATGAAGATTTCTTCCATATCACCAGGGGAAGGAGGTGATGGCAAAGAGTTAGATGACAAAGAAGTCGAACAGAAGTAAGGAGACAAGATTGATCCCCTGAAGAAGAGGAAGAGTTCACCTCTGAAACCTTCTTCCTGGAAGAAATCGAAAGCCTCCATGACCAAGATGCAGACTGTCCTCACCTATGACGACTTTGACTTCCTCATAGCATCCCTGAATGATGCTTCACTGGAAATAGCAGATAAACAAGAGGCCAAGCAGGAAGCAATGTATGATAGGATTGAAATCAAACTCTAAGGGGTGCAGCAGGCACTACAGTTCAGTCGCACAGTCTCCTGTGCGCCTCTACCATTGGGAACACCAGAGCTGGGAGACAAGACAACCCAACTCCACCGATTAGCTGATACAGTCGAAGCTCACCTTCAACGAGCATAAGAGGAAACAGAACAAGCCACCCAGGATTTGACGCAAGTACAAGGAGTACTTGTAGAACACCGTTGAGTTGCAGAATAGGAAAATATTACCCTCCAAGTGAAGTTCGACGAATAAAAATCATAGATACAGCAAGGAAAATAACAGTTACTCGCCGAGCAACTCGAACTAAAGGAAGAAGTCAAAAAAACACTTTGCTTTGTGGTAGTTGTAGAAATAAAGGCAGAAGATTGAGTTACATAGCAAGTAGAGCAGCTTGAAGAAGTGATCCAACAACTACAACAACGCATCGCAGACTTAGAACTATGCGCAGTGCTCGAGACCCCACAGGATGTGAAGGACCAAAGAGAAGCAACTGCCAGGAGCGCAGTTGAGATACTAAAGGCCCTTGCTATGGAATACAAGTAGTTGAGTGATCATAGTGCCCTGACATATGAGCAACTTGCTTAGAGTCCATAATTAAGAGCACTGGAGTCATAGCTCCAAGAGGCAAAGTATCAAGCCGAAATGATATAGGCACAATTGAAGCTCATGTCAGATCTGGAAAGAATGAAGAGATCTCAAGCGAAACACACCGCCTAGCAGATTCATGCTATTCAGAGTAGAGTTATGGAAGTAACTCAGAGACTCCAAACTGTACAAGATAAGGACTACCAATTTTTCACAAAAGTCTAAGGTCGAGGAGTAGAACTAGAGCAGGTTGTTAATGCAGCTGAACAAAATTTGGAAGGACATGTGAACGTTGCAGTCATCCAAGAGTTTGATGAACAATAGGTCATAGCACAGCAATAAGTCGAAGCAGCTCGATCCAAGCTCGAGGCTATTGAAGAAGAAATTCCTACATTAGAGTGAATTAGGACAAGTCACAGGTGAGTGTTGGGGGCATGTTGGCCCTCGAACAAGTTTTGAGAGATCCTTGGTCAATTTTGACCATTTTGGACTTTGACAGCCTGCCGAAGGCATAGTGCAAGAAGAAGCAGAGATCGCAGGATCTCGGCCCCTTTTTGGGTCCTTTTTTGGATTTGGGAATATGTAACGGGTATGGGAATGTCAGCCCATGGGTTTACCCATGCTTAGGCCTATTTTGTAATATATAAATAGATGTCTAGGTGATGTAAGGAAATAGGGAAGAGGCATCTATGTGATGTTGTCCTAAGTGCAAATGTGGCTTGTAAATTGTTTGTGCATACTGTGAGAGACTTGTAGAGCTAAGTGCAAGTGGTTGTAACATATTATGAAGGGATTTGTGTTGTAATACAAGGAAGGAGGATCTAGCAAGGTGCATAGATCTCGTATCCTATGCGGAGTAAGGTTTTTGTGGCTCTGTGCATGTATCTGATTGAAGAAGCTAATAAAGAAGAAGAGTTGGTGGATGTAGCCCCGGGGTGGGGGTGAACCACACATATGCTATGTTGCTCTGCTTTGTGTGATGTGTTGGTGTACTTATGTGTTATTTGCTAAGTGCTTGACATAGATAGATAGATAGATTTGTTTATACTTTATGCTTATGATGAATCTGGATGTTATATCTAACCTCTATAAACTTTCTTAGTGCTTGAATCTGCTAGATCTAATCTAATTCCTTATGCTAAGTGCTTAGATACATTATATCTGGGTGAATGTTGCGATGCTTTTTTTTATCTACAGAGTAGATATTGGTTAAATATTGATGAAGGTTTACTGTTGAGTGCTCTGTTAAATACTAGAATCACATATTTGTGTCCCATATAAGGTTGCAGACATCTGATTCCTACAACCACCCCTTCCTCTGCCTCAGGTGAGACTTCATCTGCTTCGTAGGTGTTGTCGAAAGGGCCTGTATTTAGGTTTTGTTGGTACGATGTTGTAGCGTTGAACCCTGGGCTTTCCCCTGTGCCAACAACCATCTTTAATAAATATAGGCATAGCCTCAGCTCATTTAGTGAAATAATTGACTGCAACGATGATATATCCATGCCCCCTGGCTGAGATGGGCTTACATTGCATAAAATCAATGCCCAATTTTTTAAAGGGGTCGATGGAAACAATGGGATGTAGTGGAGAAGGTACGTGCCTTTTTCTAAAAGAGTTGACAAGGTGGGCATCATTTGACGACCTCGATACAATATTTGAATATAGAAGGCCAAAAATAATTGGCACGTAAAAAAATTTGGGTTGTAGCCATCCTAGAAAGATGACCGCCACAAGCTCCAAGGTGACAATCATTCAAAACTCGTTCAACCTCATAATTTTTTAAACAACGTCATAGGACAGTATCAATACCATGGTGGTACAAAGTTTCACCAATGATAAGGTAGCATTTAGAATGGTGTCAGATACAATGACGTTCGTCACGTGAAATGTCGGGCTAGAAACGTTAGGTTTGGAGATAGAGGAGAATATCTCCATACCAAGGGTTGGGCATGCTAATGAGGAATGGGGATTCATCAGGAAGAGAATCACTAGGCTCAGTATCCTCATATCGCAGATCAATTTTGGAAAAACCAACATTTTTTTAGCCTTTGATTTGGCAAACTCGAGATCAAATTCTTGGAGAATAACGATCCATTTGGAATGTTTCCCCCCAAGTACTTGACGAGTTAATAGTTAATATATGGTACATGGGGTTTGAGTCCACGATGACCATGGTAGTGCGTAACATGATGTAATGGGGAAAGGATGATGTAAAGAGTGTCTCTCTTCAACAATCTCATAAATCCTTTAGCGAGTTCGACGTAATTACATTTGAAACGATGAAGAAAGTTTTATTTCCCTTGAAAACTTTGTAGTTGGGTCATATTGTTTGGAGGGGGTAAAGTGATAATATCTTTTACTTTTAAGGGATCCACCCTAATCCCATATTTGGAGATGACAAATCCAAGGAGTCAGTTGGATTCGACAGTGAAGATGCATTTGTGAGGGTTCAAACATATGTGGTAAAATCGACATCGAAGAAAGATAGCCCGTAGGTGAACAATATGGTCTCGTTGATGATATGAATGAGCGGGTAAGTCATTTAGGTAGGGTTCCACAATATGTTTGATTTCATGGAAAGAATACGAAATGGCTTGCTGGAAGGTAGCTCCATCATTTTTAAGACCTAAAGGTAGTTTATGATAAGTGAACATCCCTCAAGGGAAGATGAAGGTTGTTTTATGTTGATCAGTCGGTAGAATATCAATATGGCTATACCCTGATAATCCATCCATGAAAGAAAAAATGATGCTTCCAGCACAATTATTCATAATTTGGTCGATGAAAGGTGTAGGGTAATTGTCTTAGCGATTGGAGCAATGTTAAAAACCCATTCAGCCACGGGCACATGATACATAAAACCAAACTTCAACAATTTTTCAACTTCTTCCTTTATAGCCGCAGTTTTCTTAGTATGAACCTGAAAAAGTTTTTGTCGTACAAATTTAACGCTTGGGTAAGTTTTTATCTCATGCAAAATGATCGATGGATTGATACCTAACATTTATTCATAGCTCCAAATGAAGATGTCGCAGAATTATTTGAACAAAGAGGTATAATATTACACTTCCTCGGGTGAACAATTGGCACCGAGATGAACATTTTCCACAATACCTTCTTCGATCAAGATGTTGATAGCAATCATAGAAGGGATGTTGCCCAAATTCCCCTTGAAAATGGTGTCCTAGGTGAGTATGGGAGATTGGGGAGAATCCAAACTAGAAAGAAAATATGAACGATGATGGTTATCATCCCAAGGTACCTCTTCGATACTAATCATTTCCATAATGGATTCGTTTGATGGAAAAATCCAGAGGATGTAATAGAAATTAGAGTATAGGGAATCTAACCAAGATGGAAACAAGTAAGTGGTGGACACCAATAGATGTGGGTCTTCCGGTGAGGGAGAGATGGATTGGATGGCATCGTATGAAGCCTCAATGAGACTAAGTGGCATAGTGTCACATAGTGCATCAAATTCTAAAGGACTAGGCACAACCCAAGGATCATATGATTCGTAGGATTGATATGCCATAGTCAAGATCATATTGACTGTGGAAATATGTTGCGAGGTGGAAGGAAGAACTGTCAGAAAGGCACCCATAAGAAAAGAGTCTTTTAAAAGACCTACTCCTACACTTTTGTAAGTGATCTTGGAATATCCCAAAAAAGGAACATTGTTGGCTGGGGGAGTGTGAGCGTCGGGGATACAATAATATAATTGATTGATAGTGACAATTTTACATTGATAGAGGAATTGTAAACATCAAAACATCGATAAAGTGATGGCAGTCATGGCATAAAACCAACTTCTTCCTAATAACAAGTTGTAATTGAGGGGATCATCGACTACATCAACATCGACAAAGACAGTCTTTCCTCCCAATTGAACAGCTAAGGATTGCAAGAGTCCATGAGGATGAAAACCTCACCTATATAATGCTCATAACATTGTAGGGGATTGATTAAGAGCAGGTGATTTAAACCCTTTCCAACAAGATAAGGACATGACACATGTGGAGTGACGCCAGACGTCTACTACATCTACCCATAGGATCGTTCCTTTTGTCTCCCTG
The DNA here is from genome assembly GCA_032191745.1 of Picea mariana. Lineage (NCBI taxonomy): Eukaryota > Viridiplantae > Streptophyta > Pinopsida > Pinales > Pinaceae > Picea > Picea mariana. The sequence continues at coordinate 291,469 of JASDQU010305726.1, read as the reverse complement.
AGCCGAAGTGATTCATTTGATTCCCTTTTGCAATATCTGATGGAAACCCGATCCACAGGTCCTTCTATTCTCCCACACGATCTTCTGCACCTAACCGTGATCTTCTCGACTCAATTTTGGGTTTCAGGGTTTCGTGATCACCGATGTCACGAATCTCTGTCCCCGCGATCTCTCGATCACGGATTTGTCGATGCGCTCTTTTGGCCTTATCCCCTCCTGGCTATGTTCCTAGTCCATGTGACCGCTATCCCCGTGACCACAGTCTTACCTCCTTTTGAGGTTTTAGACATCGCAATGTCGAAATACATAAACCTATTGCCCACAGAATCCTCGATATTCCAACTTGCGATTTCCCGATTGACGACTCTTCCTTTTGGGAAATTTCTTGATCACTTCGATCGCTGCCACGTGTCCCCTCAAGACGGATGGTCCTGATCACCTCTCGTAATTTTGCAACTTCTGATGCTCTGGAAGTCTTGTCCTCAGGACTCGCGAAACTCCGAACTCCGATGCGCCAATTTGACTTTCTATCGGGACTTTCCCCGATAATCTGGATCTCCTCCACGTGTCCCCAACTGATGGATGGTCCTAATCCAATCTCACTGTTTTGGAGTTTTCAATACCCCGATGATAGAAATCCTTTGTCAACTCAAAACCCCGATAGCCGATATACTGATGGGTCGCTCGATCTCCGCCACGTGTATCCACAAACAGACGACTCAGATCTTTCCTGGAACGTTTACCATGGAAATCCCCAATCTCCTATCCTCGAGACTCCCGATATGTCGATCGCTGAAGTCCCGATATCCCAACGCCTGTTTTGGGACTCTCGCCTCCACGAATACCAGTGCCTCTGAATTGGACGATTGCACAACACGCATCCTTCCTCAAATCAACGGCTACGATTCTTTCACTGTTTTAGGACTTATAAAACCTCGATCTCTCGACCTCAAGAACTCCGATATCCCGATGACCAATATCCCTATTGGACTTTCACCTCGGCTTTCCACGAAGTTAAACCTCGTGCAGCTCCCAACTGATCTGACGATTGTCGGGTATTTTTCTCTAGATCTGACGGTTCAGATTTGTCCTTCTTGTGCGCTCCTTCTGAACTTCCTTCCTAGACATGAAATCTTCAACAGTCCAGATCTCTTTCTCCAGCTGATCTGATGGCTGTTGTGCTCCCTCCTGAGCTTGCACACTTCTTCCCAGTCTTAGAATAATTTCAATCTTCCAGAGGCTTCAACTTTGGCCTTCCTTCTCCTCTGCAAACTCCTCACTCTTGGAGCTTCGTCGCGCATATAAAAACGCTGATCCTTCTGAGATTTGAGTACTCTGAACCCATCAGAGGGTTCTGAAGCTTCTGCACTCCTTGCAGTTATGACTCTATGCCTGAAAGCACTTTCCCTCCTGAGCTTATCCTTCTTTAGAACCCTTAAAGGATTCTTCAACTCCTGCACCCCTGCAGAGTATTCTCATGCACACACAGTGTTGTCTTTCCTGAGATTCTCGACACTCAGACCCCTAAGGGATTTTATGCTTCTTTATTCTCCCACAGATGGAGAATATAATGCCCTCCTAGCTATCCTTTTACTCAAGCAACCTCTTTCTGATTCTGCAGGGTGTTCAGTAACCCTGTGAAGATCCTTCAGTGGATTCGTCCTCTAAATTCCAAAACTCAAAGAGTTCTCTTCTCCCTGTGCCTATCTTCACACTGACTCAAATGCCCACCTGGCAGAGTATCTCCTCCCAGAAAATTCAACAATTTTGTCCTATGTTCCTATCTGCACACTGACTCAAATGCCCACCTGGCAGAGTATCTCCTCCCAGAAAATTCAACAATTTTGTCCTCTGTGCACTCCTTGCACCTGCTCAATGCCCACCTAGCAGAGCTCTCAGAATCCTCAATGATTTTGTTCCTCCTTGAACTTCTCAACAGAAGTCCTCCTTTGTGCATTCCTTGCACCGACTCGATGCCCACTTGGCAGAGCTTCACAGAACTCCTCCAAGGTATTCAACAACCTTGAGGTCTTCCTTGAGTTGTTGATTTTAGTTCTTGTGCCATAGCACGTCTTTGTCTGAACCCGCAAAATTTAGAAGTGCAACCTCTGTGCACGGCTATCAGAACCCGCAACGTTCTGTCACACCCTCCTGGTATGAAGCCTCAAAGACCTCCACATGAAATCAGATAGACTCCTACAAATGAAAACCTACAGTATACATCTACAGCATATAAAAACACTCACAGACATTCATTTAACACACAGTAATGCAGGAAAAATTGCTCTTTGTATTAAATATGGCAAACGCCTGTATTTACAAGGTGTTCTTGAGCACGGCCTGTAACAAGGTCTCGGCTCCTTCTCTTCTGCTCTCTACTCATATATTCTCTTACAACCACTACAAATCTACCCTCTCCAACTTCTCTCTCACACACAATGAGATACTAAAATCTCTCTTTACTTGAGGGGGCTCTTCGAGCTCTTCCCTCCAATCTACCTACCCTATTCAATTACATTGAATGGACTGTCTAGTCTGCTATCCGGATCTATATCTCAGCCTTACAAACATTAAAGGCCTATATTATCTACAACCTGCAGAAAGGCATGACTTCATAGCTCACCATCTCAAGCATTTAATTACATTGAATTCGGATTTCAAACGAGGACTGAGCCTCTCTTCATCACGTGATTCGAATTCACTGACGTGGCTGGCTGGCTGGTTGGATGGCGTGGAGAGATGCCCCTACATCATACTCCTCAGCTATAAAATTCATGAGCTCCTGTTCATGAGCTTCCCATCTCTATTGTTGAAATCCTCCTTGATCCCAAATCATCCTCTGGAGTTGTTCATCTACTCCATTTCCTTGCTATTGTTGTTGCTTCTGCGCTGCTGCTGCTACTACCTTTTTGCCCAGCCTTTCCTTGCTGGCAGTTTCTGTTGACCCTGACATCAGACTTCTGATCTCCTCGATCGCTTCATCTAGATACTCCAGTGGTTGGTCCTATTTTTGCAGTCTCCCCAACTGCAAAAATTTTCTGCAATTGGGTAGATCATCACGATCTCCCATGCTTTCTTCTTCATCTTCATCTGTGGCCTCAAGTTGCCACTCTGCTGCAGACTTCAGCTCTGCAGTTTCTTCCTGACTGACTTTCTGTTCAGTCACCTTCTTTGACAGCTCAACTTCTGCCAGTTCTCTTGTTGGCTCTGGATTGTTCATCCAATCCTCCAATATCTCTAGCTCCCTCTCCCATGGAGTGGTAAATCTTCCTGCCTGCTCTTTGGCTTCCTTTGTTGCTAGCTTCAGTGCTGCAGCTTATTTATTTTCACCTCCCTGGCCGAAATCATTGATCCATTCCTCAGAACGCTCATTCTCTTTTCCTTCTTGGGTAGCTTCAGATATCTGCTCCAACCCTTCTTTGACAGTCTCAGCTGGTTGTCCTTCTGTTGTTGCTGCACCTGCAACAAAGATTTTTGCCTCCTCCTGGGCAAGTGGTAGGAATATCTGTATTCCCCCAATCATCAGAATATTATCCTGATCTTCCTCCTCGGTCAGCTGCATCTGCTGATCTAAATCCATCTCTGAATTTATGAGACCCTCTGATAGTCTCATCTGCTCTGTCAACTCCTCGGGCTGATCAAAACTCACCTACTCATCCCTACCCACCTGGCAATATGGGATGTCTCTACTACTCTCCTGGCAGTCGATGGAATCAACTAATTCCATCTCTGTTTCCTTGCCCACATAGAAAACTGGAAACCTTTCATTGCCCTCCTGGCAGTCTATGAGATCCCGCAGTGACCTCATTTCATTGCCCACTTGGCAATGTGAAATTCCCTGGCTGTCCTCATGACAATCCATGAGATCCTGCAGTGATCTCAACTCTTTACCCACCTAACAACTTGGAATTTATTCTCTGCCCTCCTGGCAGTTCTTGAGATCCTCAGCCGATCCCAATTCATTCTCTTCATCATTGAGACCTCTCCTAGTCTCTGGTTCACACACCTGAACCGTCTCCTCAGGTCCGTCAAGGTTTTCAGCATACCTCAACCATCCTATTTACAGCCTTCGCTGTCTTCTGACCATCAACTCCTTGACTGGCCATTTTATCTTCGGCTTCTTCATGGGCCATTCGTACACCCATCTCGACTTCGCTTTCTGCTGCATCCGCAATGCAAGCTTTTCTATTTCTTTCTTTATATCAACGAGCTCTTCATCTATATATTTTTGGCTCCATAGCTCTGAGTTTTTCCTTCCATCATACCTACAGCCTTCAGTAGCCATGTTGTTGTCCCTATCTACTCTCCTAGAAAACTTGTTGATGTCACTCTGCAAACCTAAGTGTCTCAGCTTCTCCCTACAATCCTCCTGACTATCTTCTTGATTGTTGCCTACCTTCAAACAATCTCCACAAAGTCCTCAACAACCCTGTCTTCCTTTACCTTCTCGCTTCCCTTCCTGAAATATACAGACAAGAATCAAGCCCTGATACCACTTGATGTGTGTATCAGAGTGCTTTCCTCCTCTGGCTTCCCTTGCCTTCTCCCTCTGCTTGAAATATACAAATAGAGTTCTAGCTCTGATACCAAACTGATGTGTATCAGAGTGCTCTTCACCTCTTATGCCTCCCTTGCCTGAAATATACAGACAAGAATCAGGCTCTGATACCACTTGACGCTAGACGTCTACTACGTCCACCCACAGGATCATTCCTTCTGTCTCCCTGAGCCGAAGCGACTCATTTGATTCCCTTTTGGAATCTATAATGGAAACCTGATCCACAGGTCCTTCTATTCTCCCACACGATCTTCTGCACCTAACCGTGATCTTCCCGACTCAATTTCGGGTTTTGGGGTTTCGTGATCCCCGATGTCACAAATCTCTGTCCCCGTGATCTCCCGATCACTAATTTTTTGATGAGCTCTTTTGGCCTTAGCCCCTCCTAGCTATGTTCCTAGTCCATGCGACCGCTATCCCCGTG
>JASDQU010305726.1:274753-285577 GCA_032191745.1 Picea mariana | reverse complement strand
TTCTCCAGCTGATTTGATGGCTGTTGTGCTCCCTCTTGAGCTTGCACAGTTCTTCCCAGCCTTGGAAGAATTTCAATCTTCCAGAGGCTTCAACCTTGGCCTTCCTTCTCCTCTGCGAAATCCTCACTCTTGGAGCTTCGTCGTGCGTATAAAAACGTTGATCCTTCTGAGCTTTGAGTACTCTGAACCCGTCAGAGGGTTCTGAAGCTTCTTCACTCCTTACAGTTACGACTTTGTGCCTGAAATCACTCGCCCTCCTAAGCTTATCCTTCTTCCGAACCCTTAAAGGATTCTTCAACTCCTGTGCCCTTGCAGAGTATTCTCATGCACACACAGTGTTGTCTTTCCTGAGCTTCTCGACACTTAGACCCCTAAGGGATTTTATCCTTATTTCTTCTCCCACAGATGGAGAATATAATGCCCTCCTGGATATCCTTTTACTCAATCAACCTCTTGTTGAGTCTGCAGGGTGTTCAGTAACCCTGTGAAGATCCTTTAGTGGATTCTTCTTCTAAATTCCAGAACTCAAAGAGTTCTCTTCTCCCTGTGTCGGTCTGCACACTGACTCAAATGCCCACCTGGTAGAGTATCTCCTCCCAGAACGTTCAGCAGTTATGTCCTCTGTGCACTCCTTGCACCTGCTCAATGCCCACCTGGCAAAGCTCTCAGAATCCTCAGTGATTCTGTTCCTTCTTGAACTTCTCAACAGAAGTCCTCCTTTATGCATTCCTTGCACCAGCTCGATGCCCACTTGGCAGAGCTTCATAGAACTCCTCAGATCTTCTGTCTGCAACTGTGTTTCCTCCCACAACCTTGCCTCCAAGGTGTTCAACAACCTTGAGTTCTTCCCTGAGTTATTGATTTCGGTTCTTGTGCCGCAACACGTCTTTGTCTGAACCCGCAGAATTCAGAAGTGCAACCTTTGTGCATGGCTATCAGAACCCATAGCATTCTGTCACACCCTCTTGGTATGAAGCCTCAAAGACCTCCACCTGAAATTAGACACACTCCTGCAAATTAAAACCTACAGTATACATATACATCATATAAAAACACTCACATACATTCATTTAACACATAGTAATGCAGGAAAAATTGCTCTTTGTATTAAATATGGCAAACGCCTATATTTACAAGGTGTTCCTGAGAACAGCCTGTAACAAGGTCTCGGATCCTTCTCTTCTGCTCTCTACTCACAGATTCTCTTACAACCACTACAACTCTACCCTCTCCAACTTCTCTCTCACACACAATGAGATACTAAAATCTCTCTTTACCTGAGGGGGCTCTTCGAGCTCTTCCCTCCAATCTACCTACCCTATTCAATTACATTGAATGGGATGTCTAGTCCGCTATCTAGATCTAGATCTCATCCTTACAAACATTAAAGGCCTATCTTATATACAACCTACACAAAGGCACGACTTCACAGCTCACCAGCTTAAGCATTTAATTACATTGAATTCAGATTTCAAACGAGGACTGAGCCTCTCTTCATCATGTGATTCAAATTCGCTGACGTGGATGGCTGGCTGGTTGGCTGACATGGAGAGATGCTCCTGCATCATGGAGGCTCCCTCATCTAGTATTGTGTGATGAATGTGTCAGTTATGGACAACAACATCGATCTGAAAAGCAAGCTGGTGAGAGAGTCGTGAATTGAAATTATCAAGATTAAACATGATATTATTAGACAAATCAGGATCAATTGCTCTAATGAAGGAGAAGTGAGTTCTAAGTTGAATAGGGAAATGTTGTAGAACTTCGACAACATACATAGCACATGGTGCTTGAGAGAAATATTCAACGATATTGTATTTTTGGGCGACACATGAACTAGGATTAAAAGTTGATTTTCGAATAGTTCTCTTGGGAGTGCATAAAATAGAGTCAAAAGTAGGTTTCTCAATCTGAAGTGGCCCGGATTGAGGAGTAATGATGGTGGAAGGTGGATCCAATGTAGTATCATTAGTGACCTTCTCTTTATCAGGTTTAGTTGGAGTGTCATATGTTGCAATGCGAGTGGTTAAATCAATCCCGTTAAACATATAAATATGGGCACTCGATGAAGCCTCCTCACTAGGAGGGTGATTGGGATTGCCACCTGCCGGAGGAGCAGGGGCTTGCGCAACCATGGACTGCTACTGAGGAATATATTATGTCAACACAACAGGTTGGGAACTCCCTTTGAAAAATTTTGCAACTTCGTCACGATGAGGACAGTCTCGTGTGTAATGATCATCACCACAAATGAGACACGAAAATTTTGGTTTTCGTTGTGGTTGTTTCTTAGGAGCAAGTGGTGGAGATGGTGTTTTTAGATTTTCATTATGATTATTGTTATTTTTTGATTTATTTTTCGTTTTCTTCTTTCCCCTTGATTGTTGTGGAGAAGCATATTGAACTCCATTCACCTCAGATATTTGAGTCAGGGGGTAGGTGGAGGAGAGTGAAGTCTAACCGGTTACAGGTACAAGAATGGAGCGATTAGCCAAGCCGACCGACTATGATGGAGATTGGGTTTTGATGACACTGATAATTCCATCTGCCTGAGTTGTGGAAGATGGTTTTGATGGATCAGTGGAAATGCACGAAGAATTTAGGATCAATTCATACAAAGTACCATATTGGGAATAAACCAAATACAGGTACTGAGAATGAGCAATGGCTTCCTCTTCAGTGACAACACCACCCATGGCGACGTCACAAGAAATTGGGGGTAAAAGAGATTTAGTAAACCATTCATCCAACAATTGGTTAGGAATGGTCGCTTTGATTAACCTTCGCCATCGTCTCCACTCATGAATGTGATCAGAGATATGTACAAAGTTATTTTGGTGAAGGGAAGTCAAGAGTTCTATGCCAGTCTCATAATAGATGGGTAATTGAAAATGCGTGAGAAAAACCATGGCCAGGGAGTTGAAATCTTGAAAAGTACCACGTTAGAGTTCAATGTACCATTTGGTTGCTAAGCTCGTAAGTGTGCACTGAAAAAGACGCAACCGAATAGAATCATTCATAAGTGAGTTTGATGAACACCATAGATGAAATTTCATAACGTGGTTGTTTGGGTCTTCTCCAGGTTTACCGTCAAATTTTGGGATGTCAGAAGGTAACTTAGCAGGAATTACTGGCCAGAATGGGAAATGTAGTAAGTGATAATTTGTATTTAACTATGTTTAGGGTTTGTTTATCTAGAAAACAACCTTCAAAGCCATGTTTGACAAATTAAAGCATTACATGGTCTCAACATTGATCCTTGATTCCTTGTCTTCCAATATTGGAGTGGAATTTATCATTTTCATATGGATTCTTTAGGTATAGTACTCAAAAATATGTTAGTTCAATTCGATGAAGGAACCTTGGATCATCTAGTGTACTTTGCAAGTCAAAATTTATCTCTAATAGAGATGAATTATACAACCATGAAATGCAAAGTGATGTCAATGGTATATGTTCTTTTGAAATTTCAACATTAATTTTTAAGATATCCATTTAACTTCTTCACTAATCACTTTGCATTAAAATATGCATTTAGCAAGCCAAATCTAGAAGGTTGGATCTATTGTTGTCTATTACTATTTCAAGAATTTGATTTCAAACCGGTATTAAATCCAATTAAGTGGAATGTGGGGCCCAATCATTTGTCTTGGGTGCAACATGGAGATATCTAGGGGATGGTGGATGAACTACTTGATGTCGATTTCTTTTTCATAGAGTTTATTATGAAATTCTTCACTGAAATTGCCAAATTCCTCAATATAGGGTTAACACCTAAGGGATATGACCAATGTTAGCACCAATATTTGGTGCTACATACTAATAATTAATATCTCATCACAGGACACTTGCACAATTTGGATACTAATGGGATTGTGTGCATATGTGTGATGGACCATGAGCATGTGGTGGTACACTATAAGACACATGATTGACAAGTAGGGAAGCACTATGGTGGAGAGTCCATGGTGAGGAAGGATCTTGAAGAAGTAGGGATATGGTGGCCAACTCTCTTTACAAATTCCATGAACTATGACAAGAAATGTGATGCATGTTAACAGTTTTGGTGGCCCTCATGAGAGATGAAATTCCATTGCAATTGATTATCATTGGCAAGCCATTTCAACATTGGGAAATGGGTTTATTGGTCCCATAAACCCACTGATACAATATTAAGGGGCATTATTATCACAACTATATATTACCTAACACGTTAGGCCAAGGCTATGCCAACTAGATATTATTTGGTAGAAACTATGGCTAGATTTACTTTTTATCACATTGTTACTAGATTCAGATGTCCCCATAGCCTAACTAGAAACCAAGGTCAACACTTAATTAGGGGTACGATCACTGCATTGGTAAAATAATTTATAATCCACCATCACAAGATAAAATCATACCACCTAAACTGTAGAGGCATTCAATAAGATCCTAGATTGTGTATTGACCAAAGTGTGTTCCATCAATTAATATGTTTCATATGATAGTATCATCGTGGTAATATGGGTATATCATATGACATGTAAAATCCTAATGTAGCACACATCATTTAATCTTGTATATGTCATGGAAGTGGTGATATTGATTGAATAATTGATACCAACATTATAGTTAGTTATTGATACATAGATGTTTGACATAGAACAATTATAGAAGTAATTGAATATGTTAATACAACTAGAAGAATATCGGGTTTTGGTCAAGTACCATTAGATGGTCAAAAAATGGTGTCAAATAGCCTAGCATGAATGACATATTCCACACAAAATGTTTACAGAGGAGGATTTATTTTTAATGTATGGCATCAAGTTTCAGAAACAAATGAAAATTATGGATGCATTGGAAAACACCATATAGGGAGGTACATATTATGGGTGACAATGCAGTACAACTAGTGCAACTTTATGAAACATTGAAAAGGATTTAAGTGAACGATACCTACATGAAACCCTATATGTTCCCCGCCCTAACAAAACCACCCTAATATTTGGGGGAAGAGGGAGTTAGTGTATTATAATAGAAATCGATTTCTACATTCATTTCCAAAAATTTCCTTTATGAAAATTATTTTTTACAATGTTAAATTTTCACATATTCAATTCTTATTTTCATTTGATGTTTGTCATTTTTGTAGATCTAGGAATAATATAGTAGAACTAGTCAATAATTGCATAGAATTAAAAAAACTACTCCATATCAAAGATATATGGTTGTGGTGTCATATTCAACATGGGATATGTAGGAGGGGATGGAATATGTGTCATGCTGAAAAGGGGAACTACAAATCTAATAACACCAAAGAAGGTGGTGTGTCTTAATAGGGCCAAGTCTCTACGAGTGGTGTAGTATCTGCATTAGAAAATTTACTTGGTGGAAATTGGTTGATAGGATAGTTAATCCATCTCACGTAAAAGTTTAATGTAGATGATCTCCAAATAATATATGGTTGGTTTGAAAGGGAACCAAATTTATTCATGCCAATGGATCAATGGTCATTTCTAGTGAAATGATAGGTCTAGTAACAATAATTGATCCATGTATATTTTCCATGATAATATCTTAGCTCCCGCATACTTTAGGAAATCAATATCTCTATGTATGATTTTTGTAAATATAAATGAAATATGTGGTTATAACATCATATCTAGAAACCTTCCAAGTGTTAAAGCATGTTTTGTTTCGACTTAGCTACATCTTGACCCACAATTTAGAGTCAACCTTGTGGGAAGGATTAAAATATGGCATCTTGTAGGGTAGTATTTCCATGAAACAAAGAGAGGTATTGGGGGGATATAAGGAACTATTAGGGTGGAACTTCAAGGAGGGGATTAGTTTCTCCCATTACCAAAGTATCATAGGTGCTACTGTTAGAAAATTGTTTCCATTGATTTCAAATATAGGAGGATACCACTAAGGCTAAACAATATCATACCAAACAGACAGAGAAAGTAGAGAATGTCCCTATGCATTGATGGGTTTTTGGGTACAAGGCTCTGTTTGTTTACCCTGAAGTGAGATGATTGTGCATGAAGTGAATTCAATATGCATAGGTATGAGAAGGAGTTATGAACTTTGAATCTAGATGAGACAATCATGTTGAAGAATAATAAAGGGATGATATCGAGGAGGTGAATTGAGTGAATTGAAGGTGCAAAAAAACCATGGACCTTGCAAAAAAATCATGGTCATGTTGATATGGATTTTATGAGAAGAATGAAAATGCATACAGATTATTATTATTCTTAACATAGAGACACAATAACAGAGATACAATAAAATTGGTTTTTATTCAATAAGAAAATGTGTTGAAATTGTAAAATGCAGCGAAAAACAAGCTTGTTAGAATGGTGGTGGCTTATATCTAGGAAGAGATGTGACGGTTGCGCTCATTCACAAGAATATGGTTACAATGAGGATATCCAATCCTTTTTAGAATAAATAGGAATGCCAAAAACCTAACCCTAAAACTCATGTGGGCCCCGTTGGGTAAGCTAGTACATCAACTTCCTGGGGTCGTAACTTTTCCATACGATCTTCCTTTTAGGCGCATGATGGCCCGTTGGAAATTTATATCCGAGGAATACACATATTAACATCACACTCTGACTATGTCTACAGTTTGACTATGGCGAACCCTAAAAACGTTGTTTAGGGCCTCAAAATGGCCTCGAAAGTCAGGGACCCAAAAATTAGGAAAATACTGTCAAACTGGAAAACTGCCAAAATAAGCCAGTTGGAATAGGTGGGAGTCCAACGATATCCATGTGGATAAATCCTCCCCACTTAGGAAGAAATGGTCTCATTTGTGTTGATTTCCCCCATCAGATGAGGAATTTTTTGTTGAATTTGGCCCGGGGTGAGCCACGTGCCTTGGTGTAGGAGCTGCCCTGCTTTGACAACTTATAAAGATGGATCCTTTGATGGAGGGTTCCCTTGACGTGTGTGTCCACAATCCGATCACTGGATTCATGTTGCATGCAATCAGGGTTGATCTTTTTTCGTGTCAATTGTTCTACTATCTCTGAGGTTTCCAAAAATGGTGGGAAGTATGGTCGAAGGAGATCCACATTGAATATTGGGTGCAGGCCAAGGAAAGGAGGAATGTTGAGCTCAAAATAATTTTCACTCATAGCCTTGGTGATTGTGTAAGGTTTGTAAAGGAGTGGGAGAAGTTTTTGATGGGGCCCTCTAAGGCATTCTTTCTGCAAGTGTAACCACACTTTGTCTCCCACCTGAAACTTCTGTGGCACCCGGTGTAGATCATGGCACTGCTTATACTTGGCATTGGACTTCTATAAAATAACCTGAACCTATTGGCAGATCTGTTGGATCCGCTCAATGAAATGGGAGGGTTTGTTAGATTCATTTGGATCAAGTGATGAATCAATCAGGGTGGCTGCAAGAGGTAGTACAACATCCATGGGACCCAATGGTTGGAATCCCAACCCGACCTGAAAGGGGTTGTGGTCGGTTGAGCTATGTAGGGATCTGTTGTAGCTATGTTAATAATAGGGAAGACTCTCATCCCATGTGCAAGGGTTCTTGGAATTGTACATGCATAGTATATGCACTATCATCTGATTGACGACCTTATTTTGGCCATATGTCTGGGGGTGGAGGGCAGTGGACTTGGTGAGCTTGGTGTCCAGCAGTGACCATAGGATTGAACAGAATGTGTCGAGGAACCGACTGTCCTGATCTAAGACAATGGTCTGTGGGATTCCAAAATGTACCCAGACTCATTCAAAGAAGATCTTGGTAGTGGCCTCTACAGTGATGCTCTTCTTGCAGGCGGTTAGGATCGCCATCTTTGAAAAGAAATCAACAACCACAAAGGCACAGTCATTTCCCTTCATGGTGGATGAAAGGCCTGACATGTATTCCATTGAGATGGATTCCCATGGCCTGTTAGGAGTAAGAAGGGGGGTGTACAGGCCATGTTTCTTAGTGGTCGTTTTGGAAATAGCGCAGGCAGTGCAGAACATGATATACTTTATGACATCATGTCAAATTTTTGGCCAATAGAAATGTTTCTTCATCACTTCCAATGTATTTTTGATGTTGAAGTGTTCGTCCACCTAACTATAGTGGGCTTCCCAAATCAGCTTTACTCACTCTCTTGATGGAATGCAAAGATGGTCGATTTGACACAATAGCCCGTCTTGAAGATGGAAATTAGCAAAAACTAAGATTGTGCCCAACATTTGGTATGTGGTGGTGAAGTCAAGGTCTATCTCATAAAGGTTGGACCATCCGTAGGTCTCATGGCCGCAAGATTCTAGCACCGTGGTGAGTTTCGTGACTGGAGGTCGGCTGAGGAAATTAGTGACTCGGTTGGTACTGTTCGTTTTATACTTGATGTTGAGGTGGAACTATTGCAAGTATGTGACCACTTCTTATGGCGGTCATTCTGCAATTTACCTTGTGTCTGCATGAACTGCAGTGGTTTATGATCCTTGTGGATGACTGTCTCCTTCCCGAGAATGTAATGTCTCCACTGGCGGCAGGCTTGCACAATGGATTACAATTCTTTTTCATAATTAGGGTACTTACGGACAACATTTGATAGTGTCTTACTATGATAGGCCATGGGATGTTCATGATGAGTGATAACTGCACCCACAGCATAGTTCGAATAATCTGTCTCGATTTCAAAGGGTTGTTGTAGGTTCGGTAATGAAAGTACTGGGGTTGAGCAGCAGCGCTACCTTAAATCATTGATATATTTTCGTTGGGACAGGGCCCACACAAATTTTACATTACCACCTGTTGGCATGTTTTTACAGGTAGATTATTCTTGTCATTGATGGCAAGATCAGAGTATGCATCGATGGAAAAATAGGAACAAAGTAAGCTCAAGAGGAATTAGCGCAGAGTCGAACGCAGTGCGAAGGTGTGCTTGTTCATTTGATGTAAAACAAGCAGGCAAGGAAGACCATCAGCGCAATGATGATCGAATGGCAAGATCAAAGTGTTGGTCAAACTCCATTTCAGAGTTTCGACTATTGAGATTTTGGTTACTGGGAGTTGGAGATGTCAACAACTCCCACTACAGGAGTCCCAAAGTCACGAAATGTGAAATCGCAATATAACCTGAATCGTTGGATCAAGGACAAATCTGGACCGTTGATCCCAGAAGAAGACATGGAAAAAGATCATGCTTTCACTGACTGAAAAGTCAAAGGAATGAAATTCTCCAACCTTTCAACTCGTGAAGTCGTGAAATGAGAAACCCCGAAATCCCGAAACAGGCACCCCAACAAAGACTCCATTTCAGAGTTTCGGTTATCGGGAGATGGAGAAGTCAAGAGTCGAGACTCTCCAACTCAGGAGTCCCGAAGTCGTGAAATGCGAAACCCTGAAATCACAAAATAGGTGCATCGCTCAAAGTTTTAACCACCAGAGTTTCAGATACCAGGAGATAGAGATGTCACAGACTCTCGTCATCAGGAGTCTCAAAGTGTCGAAATGTGAAATCCCAAAAAACCAAAAAAGGTGCATCAATCGGAGTGTTGGATATCAGGATTTCGGTTACCAGGAGATGGAGATGTCAGAGACTCTCATCAACAGGATTGCCGAAATCGCGAAATGCGAAATGGAGAAATGATCTGAGCCATTGGTTTGAGGAGATCATGGACCATTGATCCGACTCCATTTTGAAGTATTGAATACCAGGATTTCGGATACCAGGAGATGGAAATGACAAAGACTCTCATCATATAGAGTCTGGAAGTTGCGAAACCCGAAGTCGTGAAATGATAAAAGACTCCACACTAGAGTTTCGGATACTAGGAGGTTGAGAAGTCAAGAGTCAGGACACTGCATCACAGGAGTCCCAAAATTGTGAAACCCGAAGTCACTAAATAATAAAGACTCCATACCAGAGTTTCAGATACTGGGAGTTGGAGGAGTCAAGGGTGAAGACTCTTCATCTCAGGAGTTCCGAAATCGTGAAACCTGAAGTCGCGAAATGTCACAAACTACATACCGGAGGTTCGGATACTGGGAGTTGAAGTGTCGAAACACTTCACCACCAAGAGTGTCAAAATGCCGAAATTCTGAAACACGAAATTGTGAAATGATGTGTTGACTAAAGCTGAGGTCACAACCGTTGGTCACATTGGTGGAAGATGGGAGAAGGAGTTAGTGAAGACAAGCTCCTTTTCAGAGTTTTGGGGGTCGGGAATTGGAGAGTACTAAAATCCTCCATCACGATGATCCTGAAATGCCGAAGAGTGGAATGCTGAAATGAATGCAAGACTAATGAAAGTCATCCAATAGTGTTGATCAAGTGATCATGTCCTATGTGAAAAAAATGCTCAAAATTGAAACTGCTAAGAATTGGTTGAAACCAGAACGACTAGTAGGCCTCATCGATACAATCCTGGCACCATGAACGACACTCAAATCCGACACTGCATGTGAAAGTTATTCAAGTTTGAAATTCACAATTTTCTTCAAGTTCAGTTTGACCAAGGTCGACTTTGATTTTTAAAGAAAATATTAAAAAAAGAATATTCCACAGAATATTCCATTAGCAGCCTATCACCGTTCGACACTTGGCATTTGAGGATTGGATATTGGTTTGACTGGACATTTTGGTGGCCATTCAACGGACACCACAGGGCCTGCCTAGAGGCCGCCATGTGGCCCCAGGCTGGTGAAGATTTTGTGTGGTAAAATTTTAGAAAGTTGGCAAGATTCAACCGCGGGTTGATCAGGTGGCAGCCCCAAGGCCTAACCGCCCGGGCTCATGGTGGTTCTTAACCATATGGGCCAATACATTTATTTTAAGTTGTATGTTGATTTGGTTGGGCCGGA
>JASDQU010305726.1:240910-256337 GCA_032191745.1 Picea mariana | reverse complement strand
ACAACCTCTTCTGAGATGAGGTTCTTCTTACTACCGCTATCAATGATAAAGTGCAACAGGGCACCTTTTACCCACATCTATGAATGAAAGAGGTGCTTTCCTTCTTCTGGCTCATCTAGTTCTTCGAGTTGGACCTTGGTAGTAGAAATAGTGGCACTGGGTTCCGCATTAATGATATATTTCCCCCTTTCTGGTTCTGACTTAGATTCATAACCCTCATCTTATTCAAAGGATTTCACCTCATCCACCAACGATTTCCTTGAGCGACAATCAGTAGTTTTATGTCAGGCGCTCTAGTTATGGAAGTCGCACCACTTCCTGGTATCTTTCTTTGTCTTTGTGGTGTCCTTCTTTGCTTGTGGCCTAGACTGGTTGTCTTGAGGTTGTCTGTCTTTGATTTTTCCTTTGTTCTACACGTTGGGGCTTCCCTTACTTGCTTCTGATGTGAGGGGTTCCCAGGCCCAAATCGTCGTGTCTTTTGTTTAAGATTTTGCTCGATTTTGACTGCATATCGATAGGTCGTGCCCAAGGACAAGATGTCCAAAAACTCTATTTAGAACTAGATGTATATATGCATACCATTTTGATACTTGATCACTATATATCACTCGGAATATTTGATACCCATCTTGGTACGCAAGGTATGAAAGATATTTTTGAACTCTGGCACTGCTTGGTCTCTTTCCTGTCATAGTGTGGTCCATTTTGTATATAGCTCATCATAAATTCCTAAAAGGTAGTATTGTTCCTTGATAGCATCCCTAAAGGACTCCTAGGTGACCATGACTATAAATAATGAGGGTTCCTTTTTTTCCTTTTTCTCACAGAAAGTCTCCCACCAATCTTTGACATGGGGGATGACTTTGAGGAGCGCAAACATAATATTTTCTCTGTTCAAAAAGTTATGGACACAAAAATACCCTTCTATCATATTTAACCATTTGTCTACAACATTTGCGTCTATATCACCTTCAAATATGGGAATATAAAAGTTGATTTGTATCTTGAATGGGGCAGCACTTCCATTCAAGGAAGATGTGTCGCATGTTGGTAGTCGCCAAAGGATTTTCGTAAAACTATCCATCATTTATTTCCTTTGTTGCGTGAGGGCTTCCTTGAGCAACATTTTGAAAGGATCTCTTTTCCCATCGTATTTGTTTTCTCCCACCATGAGAGGTCTCTTGGGCATGCGAGGGATTGTTTCCTCAAGAGAAAAAAACTCGAGACCCAATTCTTTCTACCCTGACCTCATTGGAGACGTGCATTAAGAACGATAAGGAGAAGACGGCTTTGATACCACTGATCCAGATTTTATGTGAAGAAAGAAAATGAATACAGATTATTATTATTATTAACACAGAGACACAATAACAGAGATACAATAAAACTGGTTTCTATTCAATAAGAAGATGTGTTGAAACTGTAAAATGCAGCAAAAAACAAGCTTGCTAGAATGGTGGTGGCTTATCTCTGAGAAGATATGTGACAGTTGTGCTCATTTTAAGAACATGGTTACAATGAGTCTCTCCAAGCCTTTTTACAATAAACAAGAATTCCAAAACCCTAGACATCCAAAAACCTAATCCTAGGAGATGAAGCGCCAAAAGTCGTGTGGGCCCTATTGGGGTAAGCTAGTACATCAACTTCTCGGGGTCATATATTTTGCATACCATCTTTGTTTTAGGCAGAGGATGACCCGTTGGAAAGGTGTATCTAAGGAAAACACATGTTTCCATCAAACTCTAATGCAATCTACAATTTGAATGTAGTGATCCATAAAAACATTGTTTAGGGCATGAAAACGGCCCCAGAAGTCAGGGACCCGAAAACTAGGAAAAAACTGCCAAACTAGAAAACTACCAAAATGAGCCAGTTGGAATAGGTGAGAGGCCACTGATATCCATATGGATCACATGCTGCCCATGTGAAGGTGCTAAACCTTGTGGTTTTTCAATACTTGTTGATGCTTACATAGAACCAACTACAAATCAAGGTGAATCTCTTATGGTGTGGTATCTACTACTTGTATGGCATTGAATTGTGCAATAATACCCAAGTGGCCTTTCTTCAACAACTTCTCCATATGAAAAGAGGTGATAATTTCAAGGGAACCATATGTAAGCCTCTTGAGGGTATGTTTCTTTCCTTCTTGCATGAAGCTCATGTATAATTCTATGAACTTCCTACATCTTTACATCCAAAATTTCCTAAAATCTATGATCCATCCATGCTCAATGAGGTAAATGAGGGGTTAGTCTTACCTTTTTAGAAGACTTAACACCATATGCTCAAGTGTAGTTAGCAAATGATACATTTTTTATAATACTACCATAATGACTATAAGGGGTTAGCAATAACTCTAGTAGTTAGGGTTAAAAGGAAACTTCTAAAATTGGCCAAGTCATACTCCAAGGAGAAAGATATAGAAATTTTTACTCATCTTTAGTAAAAGATTTTATGGACCAAAATCTTCCCAAAATGTAGTGTGATCTTAAATGGATCACAATGTAATTTTTAATATTTTTTGGTACTTTTCAAGGTGGAGAATCAAAGTTGTGGATTTATATGGTCCATTTTAGGATTGATCTTGGAATCTACTAGAAGTGTGGCCAAAAAAAAATACTAATTAGGTGCTCACAAATGTTCTTTTGCGGGTCAAAAAAGGTGTCTTTGATGTAAAAAATGGCCCTAGGGGGTAGTATACACCTATATCTTGGAAACAATCTATCATGAGTGAAAATAGAGTTAGACCTCTAAAAGTTGACTTTTTGACATGACCACCATAGTACTAAGTGGATTCCACCTCTTTTATTACCCACACATGTGCATCTAGTCACATGTGATTATTCAATAATATTATAGATAATCCAAAACCCTAACCCTAATCAGGAGTTTGGACATGCAAAAACTATAACACTAACATGAATGATCATTGATAAATGTTAAAGCCTGAGCAATAAGAGGGGAAGGTTTTTTATTGTATTGTATTGATTCTATGTTCTATAGTCAAGAAAATAAAAAGGGTGAGATATCAAAGTAGAGAAGAGGAAGAAGACAAAGTTGGAGTAAATTATTTGGGCCACAATGTCCATCCAATCTATAGTAAATGATTTTTTTCTTTGTATTTTTCATTATAAATGTGAGAATAAAGTGCAAGGCATAATCCTTATTTATTGTTAGAATTTTCATCCCTTATAGCTTTCTCTAGGAAACATCTAGTGTTTAATGTGTTAATTGTGTGCATTTTTCACTATTATAGTTCTATTCTTATTTTCTCGGTAATTTTTATAAAGAAAGTGGTGTTATTCTAATAGTACCACTTAATCATAAGTAACCATTGCATAATAGTGTATAACTTCATTATATTTGGAGTAGAATTATAATATTTTTTGTGGCAAGTTGTCTTGTGGAATATCTACATCAATTTATAGTTCAACCATAACTTTAACATATACCACAATTGTGTGTTGCATATTTATGGCTAGCTTGCACCATCTTTTATCCCATTTGTTTTGGTTGAAATTTGGTTTCTTATTAACTATATTTAAATGTCCCTTCAAATCTAAATTTAGGTTTAATGGTTACCTATTAGGCTTATTTACAAAACACTCATATGCTAAATGGTCATTGATAAGACGTTGTCATAGGCTAAATGGTCATTGATAAGACGTTGCTTGTGGAAAAAAAAAAACTTGTTCATAACCTATTGTTTGGATCCATTCATGATTCTAATATTCCATGATTGTAAATAGATGTTTGAAGACCAATAATAAAGGTGACAAATTGTGTTATGGGTTTTGTAAGTTATTAGTCCCTACCGAAGGCGTAGAGGGACTATAGTGATCAATAATTCCTTGAATTTATATTAGTTTGTCGTTTGACTACAAATTTTTGCATAATTTCTATTGTTCGAACTACATAACTAAAATCATTATTTTTTATATAATAAAAAAACCCTTATATGTCATGATCTCATTGGATAATATATTTGAGGTCATATTTCCAGCTTTGTTATTCCCAATGATTTATATGTTGGCATATCCAAAGTTTTTATCATCTACGGTCTTTTTGAATTTGTACTATTCATACTGAAATGTTTAGATATCCAAAGTTCATAGAGATCGATAATTCGTTGACTTTATATTAGTTTGTTGTTTGACTACAAATTTTTGCATAATCTCTATTTCTTGAACTACAGAACTAAAAACATTATTTTTTATATAATAAAAAAACCCTTATATGTCATGATTTCATTGGATAATAGATTTGAGGTCTTATTGCCAGCTTCATTATTCCCAATGATTTATATGTTGGCATATCCAAAGTTTTTATCATCTATGGTATTTTTGAATTTGTACTATTCATACTGAAATGTTTAGATATCCAAATTTTATAGCGATCAATAATTTGTTGAGTTTATATTAGTTTGTCATTTGACTACAATTTTTTTCATAATCTCTATTGCTCGAACTACATAACTAAAAACATTATTTTTTATATAATGAAAAAACCCTTATATGTCATGATCTCATTGGATAATAGATTTGAGGTCTTATTGCCAGCTTCTCTATTCCCAATGTTTTGTATGTTGGCATATCCAAAAATTTTATCATCTATTGTCCTTTTGAATTTGTACTATTCATATTTAAATGTTTAGACATCCAAAGTTTTGAGCATGGATAGTCACTTTTTTATTAGTTGACTTCATTTTTGTTTTGTCCTCTGAGTAAAAAAAAAATTCATAGTCTCCATTGTTCGAAATATTGTTATTATTATTATTATTTATTTTTCTTTGATGTTGTGTACTTAAAGATGCATTTTCATTAGTGTGTACGTAAACAGGTATTTCACATTGCATTCTTTCTTAAATGTTTGCACAGCGTGATGCCCTTTGATGGTTCTGACAGCCTTAAGTGTTTACCTAATAGGTCTCACATCCTTAAATGTTTACTCAATAGGTGTGTTACAATACATCTTCCTCCAATTTTTGGATACAATGTTGTCTAAAGTGAATTTGGGAAATATTGTTCTTCATCGGCATTACTCGTTCATTGGTTGATGCTTGTTCATTGGTTTGTTTGATGCTTCTTGTTGTTGTTTGATTCAACTTTGCAAATTTGAGGTCCTACAACTGCAGTTGAACCTCTTGGTGTTTGTTCACTAGTTTGTTGTTTGTTGCTTGCTCTTTTTTTCTTCAACTTTGCAAGGTTGGGGTCGTGCATCCGCAGTTAGACCTATTGTTGCAGTTTGCAGGGTTTGGAGTTGCACTTTTGACATTCCTCATTCATGGGTAAGTTTTGGTGCCATGGTTTCATTGCTATTCCTTGTTTGTTGTTTGCTATTTGCAACTTGCAAGCAAGAATTTTCAATACTGGGAATCCCTGGCTCAAAATCCTCTTGCAGAACATCTTTTTGTGTGACTGCTACGACCATAATCTTGTCCTTGTTCTTGAAATTCAATTTTCTATACAGAACCCACCTCTTTCATAGCCATAGTGACATATAAAAAAGAAAACTCATCATTTTTCTTAGTCCTGAAAACCATACATTAAGTACATTTTTCCCAATGTTCTCCTCATATTTTTTGTTCTTGGAAACCATATGTTTGGCACATTTTTCCCAATCTATTCCCTTCAAAAATGTCTTTTTCCACTTTGAATGTCGATGTTGGACACAGAACCCACATTTTTTACAGCCATAATGAAATATAAAAAATAAATTCGAATGTTCTTCTCATATTTTATGTTCGTGGAAACCATGCATTTGGTGCATTTTTTCCAGGTTGTTCCCTTCCAATCACATATTCCAAATTCCATGTCCTGGATATTCTGCCATAGATCTTTTGAAAATATAAATGAAAATGGATTTAGAAAACGAATTCAGAGTTGTCACAGGGGGCAAGCATCTTCCACGACCTTGTGATAGGGCATGTTTTTATTCTCTGAATCAAAAAAATTGTCCACCTGTTGGTTTTGTGTTGTCCTTTATGTCTTTCAAAGCATATTCTGCAACTGAAATGCTTATAGGATGCACGCGTGGAATAGGTTCAAAAATGATATGCCTTGAATACTCGGTCTTTGTGCTGAGCAAATTTATAGTGTTATTTCATTTGTGTTGCCTCTTCTATTTGTTTCATTGTTCACTGTACATTTTTTTGTTTGTCATGTGTTGTAGCGAATAGGGGGATTGAATTTGACAGGAAGAAGGTTGAAGGATACATAGCGGAATTGGTATGCAATTCCACACTTGTAGGTTTTTTTTTTCTTTTTTTTCTCTTTGTTTCCATATAAACTGAATATAGCTAAGAAACATCTTGAAAATCATATCTTAAGAGATGAATCAAGTAATAGATGTTGTGTCCTATGAAATAGATACATAATCCATTGTACATGACAACATTGATCAGGTACTGCATCACAATGGGATTTTTAGATTGGATGCATTTTCGTATACTGTAGGAGATTGCCTCTTCGATGCATTTCAAGTTCTATTGCATTTCTGTTATTCCTCGATCAACCTACACAATGGATTGATAGATTATTCCTTGGGTTGTTTAAAAAATGGCAACGTTGAGGCATTGGAGTTGTATCAATATGATGTGGCATCCGATTGTGTTTTCCAGTTGCATGGAATACATGATGTCACTACGTATTTTTCAAAGATGTGGTTGCCTGCATCTGCAATTCTTCCTGGACATGAGAGGGGGCTTTGGGGAGATAAAAATTTTATACGGTGGTTTTCCAAGTGGCTGAATATATCAATCGGAATATGGTCATTGACAATAAAAACAAGATATCTATTATTCAACAAAATTGCATCTAGTGATCCATATTGCATCTTGTTCCATGATGTTAATCCTATTAGTGGTCATTATGAACCACTACTCTATAGAAAATTATCCATATCCAATCTTGGAGGACCTCATATTTACTTGTCCCTCATTTGCAAAGACCTTGAATCGCATTGGAAATGAATTATGCATTGTATACACTCCCATGTCTTGTAGATAGCGACAATCGTTGCATCTAATTGTGCAGATGGTATGTTCAATGCAATTTGTTGTTTGTTAGAAAAATATTCCGATGTGCAGTTGTTATCGCTTTACATTGTATAATCATTTTGCAATGCAATTATAGGCAACAACCAACAGGCTTTCAGTTGCTTGCATCAACACCTTTCACCATATCTCCTAGAAAATATGCCGACAATTGGAAGTTGGCAACAATACCTTGTAAACATGGCACTTCCATATGAGAAAGGAAATGTAGAGGGTGGCAGATTCTTGTTTTTAATGGCTATCTATCATATTCAGAGTAAATATCCAGGTCTGGTTAGCCCTGTCAAATGGTATTGTCCATTCCTATTGTATTGATTCAAACTACGATTGAACAATTGACATTATCTTGTTGAAAACAGATACGCCACATATCCATTATCAACCTTTCATGAGAAATACTACTAGTTCAGGGTCCACTGTCCATGCCACCCAAACTGCATCAAATTTGCATACACGTTGCATGCTATTTAATGAGAATTAAACTCATCCCAGTTGTGATGAGGCCATACAATGCTTAAAAAAAAAACGTAGACTAACTTACCACAACTTGAAAAAGGTCATACGTGAGAGAAAAAAATACATTGGTGGCATAGGAAATACTACCAGTTCAGGGTCCAATGTCAATGCCACCCAAACCACATCGAATCTGCATAAGCTTCACATGCTATTTAATCAAAATGAAACTCATCCCAGTTGTCATGAGGCCATCCATACCTTGAAAAAAAAACGTAGACTAACTTATTACAACTTGAAAAAGGTCATACGTGAGAGAAAAAAATACATAGGTAGTATAAGAAATACTACCAGTTCAGGATCCAGTCTCAATGCCACCCAAACTGCATCGAATATGCATAATCATCACATGTTATTTAATCATAATGAAACTCATCCCAATTGTCATGAGGTCATACAAACCTTGAACAAAAAATGTAGACTAACTTATCACAACTTGAAAAAGGTCATATGTGAGAGAAAAAAATACATTGCTACACTTGCTTCTAGACAGAAACTGACATATCCCAACCTAAAAACAATTGTTTGTGCACAACACAATCGCATTTTTGCATTTTCTGTTGAGAAAAAACATCACATGTCGAATAAGAAAGAACATAGAATTTTTCATCATCGAGACGGTGAGGATGCAATGATCATAATAAATGTGGATTCCACCTCCAACATGGCTTGTCAACAAGTGAAACTATTTTCCATATGAAAGCATAAGTTAACCTACCACATCTTGAAAAAATAGATACATGAGAGAAATAGGTATGGCCACATATCCCACAATGGTCATGGTACTGAACGAGAGAAAAAAACCGCATTTCATGGGATAGAGCCAACACCATGCACTACTAACAATGAAAACAAACAAACACTTTCTACACATACTTCCCTACGGAAGAAAGATGCAAAACAGATATATATGAAACAAATTAAAGACACTCCTTCCATTGCATGTGCAATTTGCAATCAATTCAATTTTGCAAAAAACACTAAGTCTTTCACGCCTGATTTGGAAGAAGAATACCTCGGCTTGACACTAAATGATAAAACATTTTCCAGTGGCAATATTTGTCTTCCATGCAAACGATCACTTGAAAATGGAAAATTGGCACACTTTGCAATGCCTAACCAAATAAGATGTAATACACCACTATCAAATGTAAATGAACTTACAAAACTTGAAGAGAGAGTTGTGTCTTTGTGAATTGCATTTGCACAAATCAGACCTTGGGTCTATAAACAACCCCAAATGTGATTAACAGGATCAATTATTAATGTGCATGTCCAGCTAGATGTTGTGCAAAAAGCCTTGCCAGAATTCATTAGCGATACAATGACAATTTTTGTAGCTCTCAAAATACGCTTGCAATACAAGAATGCATACTAGACATGTAAAGTGTGTGTGCATGTTGTCATGAAATAATTAAAAGAATTATGTTCCAGTGCATTGTACAAAGCACAAAACATTTGTATAAATGAGAACTGGAATAGTATTCTTGGAGAATGGGATGACAGCTCTGCACAGATTCTCGAGACTGCTAGTTAATTTGATACAAGCGATGAATTGGAGAATGAAAGACCTGTTGAAACATTGATACATGGATTCACTGACTCACAGCACATTCGTGACTTGCAAGACAAGAGTCGAAATTGCACCTGCTGAGGGGAAACGTCCACTTGGAATATTCAAGGAAAAATTTGTTGAGGAAATGAACTTCCCAACATTGTTCTATGGAGATCCATGTCCCAGTGACATTACAGAATGATTCAGCTACCATAAAATAGTTCAATGGGAGCTACTGCATTCAAGAGGTGACTTATCCTGTCACATAACAAATTTGTTTTTCAAAACAATGCGCATAATAATTGACCAAGAGATGTATTGCACGTGGGTGCAAATAAGAAAAGGCCAGCTACAAGGAAGAAATTTATTGGTCAAATATGTCAAGTTATACAAAGCACACCTAGAAAAAATCCCGAAATCTGATATTGGATACATATATTTCAAAAACATTCGCATGTCTCCTGACTATTTGCAACAAAATAAGAAAACTATTTTTCTAATGATTCGACAATTGGGACTGCCAATGTTTTTCATCACATTTACAACTGTGGAGCATCGTTGGGATCCATTGGTGGCTACTATGTCTACATTGTATAGGAACAGAAAAAGGAAAAAACAAACTAATACACTGGAAAATTATGACATTGACTACCTCATAAGAAAAGACCCAGTGACATGTACTCGCTAGTATAGACATAGAATAAATGCTTTGAGACAATTGATATGCCATGATGAAACATTTTTCGGAAAAATATCGAACTATTTTTTTGTGATTGAGTTCTAGAATAGGGGGAGTGAGCATGACCATGCATTGTTGTGGATAGAGGGTACATCGGTCTATGGAAATTACAACAACTCACAGATTGAGCAGTTTGTGGAAAAATACATAACATGCAACATAGATCATTTGGATATAGAACTTGCCAAAGTTCATAGACATTATCATACAAAAAGCTGTAAAATACAAAAAAAATCACATTGCAGATACAACTTCCCTATGCCGCCAATGAGAAAAACAAGAATCATAGAGCCACTTAGTTTAGAGGACAATGTTTTCATTGAGAAATATATATCCTTTTTCCCAT
This sequence comes from Picea mariana, assembly GCA_032191745.1. Taxonomy (NCBI): domain Eukaryota; kingdom Viridiplantae; phylum Streptophyta; class Pinopsida; order Pinales; family Pinaceae; genus Picea; species Picea mariana. The sequence goes on along the minus strand of JASDQU010305726.1, from coordinate 246,127 downwards.
TTCTAGAACAACGAGACTTTGATGATTTAATGATCTTCGATGACTTCTTGACAGAGCTAAATCTAACAGAAAATGAGTACATCCAAGCCATACTATGTACACTTAAACGACCAACAGTTTTCCTTAAACGAAAAGCTTTCCCATATTTGGAACAATGGTTTCTCCAAAGACATGCCAGTTATGTGGAATGAAAATACAGATGTGGAGTATGTCCTCAATGCATATGTTGCATCATCGTACTGTACCTCGTATGTGACAAAGGTTGACAAATCTATGACAAGTGCATTTAGAAGAATACGCAAAGAACATGAAAGAAGTCATATTTATTATATGCAAATGATACATACGCATGGAAATATATTACTTAATCTTCAACAAATGTCTGCTCAAAAAGCAGTCCACATTGCACTTTCCCTGCCCCTCAATTGTAGTTCAAGGAAATATTTCTTCATAAACACATCTCCACTTGAGAAACACACATTTGTGCTTAAACCACCGTCTTTGCCAAAACAACAGCCTAACAATTCTGAGGATGTACTATGTCACTCTATTATTGATTATTATGTCCAGCGTCCATCTCCTATTAAGCATATCTATTTAGCAAAGTTCATATCGCATTACAAAAAAAATGGTGCAGACATATCAAAAAGAAAAAAGCCCTTTGTAATATGCTTTGTCAAATACAACAAACATACTGACTATGAAAACTATTGTAGAGAAAAACTATTGTTATACGTTACGTTTAATCAAAATTAAAACACATTAAAACATAACTTCCCTACATGGGAAGCTGCATATATTTCCTCTCAGACTATAGTACAAATCAATGAATCTAGATTTACATAAAATGTTAATCCAACATGGGGTGATCTATAAAGTGTAGTTAATGAACTAGAAAACCCTGAAAATCTTGATGAAACATTCATAAACCATAAAACAACTAGAACTCTCTGCAAGTCCTATGACTTGCAAGAATATTTTCCTCGTCCTCAAGCAGGCGGCATTGAAAAATGTATCAATCTTGGTTTTCAAGTCACAAAACATCCTTTCCTTATTGAAAATAATGAATACCACATAGTCAAACGTCTGTTGAATCAATAACAACAAACAATTTTAAAGGACATTGTGATTAAAAAATGCTTGAACATGCACACTCATGTGCACTTGTTCCTTACAGGCGAGGCGGTAATAGGCAAACATTCACAGCGAAAGCACTATTCCAAAAGATTATACGAATCTATGATTCAAAAAATTCCTCTGATCCTATGAAACCAAAGGGGATAATATTTGCATACACAGGAAAAATTGCATATAATGGAGGTGGAACAATAGTCCAGTCTGCATTTTTTATGCCTATTACCCTCACTTTTAGGGATAACTAGGAGATTATGTCTCAAGGCCCAGAGGTCCTAGACATGGAGTACCAAGAGCCAGATCGAATTAGGCATGGCCTTGAAGGGCCCATATTTTCTCCCTTTCAGTGCCTCTATTTTTCCAGCAGCAACAACATCCATCACCATTGGCTTGGTCTTGTGTCAGAGATGGTTCTTTCTCCATGAGGTAATGAGTCCAGGTATCATGGTATGTGTCACTATGATCCTCAAAACCTTTGAATATGTGCATCTAATTCCTTTTATTTCTAATGAATGCTTGGATCTTATACTTGTCCACTTGACCATGTCTGGGGGGGATGACAGTATGCCCTAGCAAGCCTATGCCTATAGGATTTAATTTTCCACTGGGGGGATTTCTAAAAATTCATCGTCCACTCCCTTCATATTACCCACCTTTTCATCTTGATTCCCGCTCATCTACCCCATTTCACTTGTTTGGGCATTAGATTGGCCAATAATTTAAGGGTTTCACCTTGCCTTGTGGGAAGAAGGGGATAAAGGCCCAGAAGGTAAAAACAAGTTGGAAAAAGATAAAATCCTAAAAATAAAACCTCAAGATGCTTCACCCAGGGATCCCTGAGAAATCAGTAAAAGGCTTCTCAACAAGAAACAAAAGGGACCCATAAAAATAATAAAACAAGACCTAGTCAGAAGATGGGGGGTCTCATCAAAAGCCAACCTATTAGGTCCATGGGTACCTAGCAATATGACACTACTAGCAGCAGGTTACCATGCCAGGGTAGTGACTCTTGGTTGCATGGACAAGAGAAAGGGGGTCTCATCACGAGCCATCCTTCTCATTTCTATGAAAGTACTTGTGGTTAATGTTGCCACCACTAGTCACCACGCCAGGGTAGTGTCCCCTGATTAGCCTCTTGAATAAAAATCAATAAGAATAAATAAAAAAGACATGAATGGGCTTGGAAATAATTGCATCTAGGACATGTGCAGCTTCACCTTCTACAAAGGCAGCCACAGGTAAAACTCTGCATTCCCCTGCTTTCACTGCACCCATTGTCAGGACATCCCTTATCCACATAACCCACTTACATGGCTTAGATTTAGTCCTTTCTGGGAACTTTCCATTTCCAATGGACACTATCCCAATAGGACGCCATGTAACTTTACCCAAACTTGTATTGTAGACTTGTATAATGTCTTTGAGCATTTAACTGGGGTAATAGGGGTTTTATGCACATGTTTAATAATATTGATGATGAGATGTGATTGAAATTGCTATGATCCCTGTGACTTATGAGCCCATGGAGGGCGTAGCTGTTGATTTGCAGGATCATGCCGGACGGATAGGTAGCATGTTGGACAGGTACACATGGGGAGATTATCAGTTCAGACCTCCATGGGGCTGAAGAGCCCACCCTATGGATGATGAGACCCTAGAAAGGGGAAAAGATAGGTTAGAGTATTTGTGACAGGGAAGAGCAGAAGAATCCACCTGAGGCAGCTGAGCAGACCTGTACCTAGGGGGGTTGAGCCCTCTCCACATGAACGTTGGCCTTGGAAGGCCTAGGACATCTCCCAGGATGCCTAAGATGTCACCCAACACTCTGGACATTTTGGGAGGAAACTTTGGCAGTTTTAGCACGTGTGGTAGCATGGAGAAGCCCAAGGGGGGCTAACGTTTCACTCCAGGAGGTTTCATTTGCCCAAAAAGGGGCTAACGCCACCCTAGGAAGGGGATGGCATCTCTCTATTGATTGATTAGGGTTTTAATTTTAAAAATTTAATGTGAAACAATATGATTTTAGTATTTTGGCCTTGTCGACCTTTCTATGACCTAAAAAGTAAAATTAGGTCATTGTAGTGTATAAATTGAGGGTTTTTACCTTCATTTTTGCATCATCTTTCACTCACTCATTAGTGAGGTCTGAAATTTGCGATATATTTGGATCTATTGGCTGAAATTGTGAGGCACACTTGTTTAAGGAAGAAATTTTTGGACTTTTACTGGCATTTTGGCATTTCGCTTGGTGGAAGGTATTACAGCTAGGGTTTGCTATATGATTTCTTGGTTAAATGTAAGTGAATTTCTGCAAAACTTCTTAATTGAATGATTGTAGTATTTTTTTTCTTTCATTTATGGTTATAATTTGTTGAATTAAACCCTAGGTGACAAGCACACATTGAAGGTCCTTGTCTCATGTCCCTACCAAGGTTTTAATCCATTTTATTTGTTGAAGTGAGATAGAGCCTTGCCTTAGCAACACTCTATTCTTTCTTTCTAGCCCTTTTTGAAGAGGATTGAGACTTGCCATAGAAACAATCCATCCATATTCTTCCATGCTAGCCATTTTTCTTATTTGTTGAGCTAAGAAGGAGAAAACACATCAAGGCCTAGTTCCCCTACACCTTGGCAAGCCAATTTTCCCTAGGGTTTGCCTGGTAAATCCTTTCCATAGCAACACATTACTTGCAAACCTTCTTGTCTTAGTTTTATGCAATATTTTGAGCTAGCCATTTTTTCATTGAGCTAAGGAAGGAGGAGAGAGCATTGAGGCCTAGTTCCCCTACACCAAAGTGAGCCTCTCTCCCCTAGGGTTTCATCCTTGAGGCCTTGCCATAGCAACACCTCAAGGTTTAACTCTCTTTTCCTTAGTATTTTCCATTATCATTTGATCCTTCATCTTTTGCATCCCCCTTTTGACTCCATATACCCTAGGAGCGCATTGATCTAAGGCCTTTTGTGTTGAATAACTTGATCCTACAAACTTCCAATACCTTTGAACAAACCCTAACGATACTAACCCTAGCCTAGACTAACTCTACTAACCCTTTTCTACTAACCCTAGTGCTGCCATCATATTTCTTGTGCTATAAACACCTTTGTGCAGCTATCATTTTACTTTTAAAGCAATTCAATGGTTGGTTAAGGCATTATCTATGAAGTCTTGATTTGTTACATTTAATGCCAAGTTTCTTTAGCATTTATTGAGAAGTGACATTGTAACTGTTGTTATTGTACAAACATTTACTTCGTCAACATTTATTGCTCAATTGCTTATTATCAGAAAATTCATTGATTATATGAAGTATTAACCAGCAAGCAAGATTTCACATGTATTTTTATTGTTTCTTTGTCTCAGGAAGGTGATCTTATTGGTTATTACTTTCGGTTATCTTTATTGGCTATAATTGAGACTTTCTGATCAGGTGGTGACTTGTGAGGGGGATTACTATCACTTAGCCTTGCTAAACGTTTTCCTTCTCAAAACCCCAGGTCATCGGGGATGTCTCCCCTAGGCCTTACCTCCCTAAATAGAAAGAACCTTCCCATAGAGGTGACAGTGGGTGGGATCGGTTCAGTTATGCCATTTTTACTTCTTTTTGTCAGTCTTTTATCCTAACTACAAACTGTGCGATAAAATTTTGGCACTGTTGTCGGGGAACACTAAGTCAATTCTCCTCAAGACGACACTTTTCGGTAAGCCTTGCCTCAAGAATCTTATTCTTACAAGATTACATGGTGACTCCACTTAGGGTATTTAGACTCCTCGAGTCGATCTTTCGAACCTTTCTCCTTTCACGATCCTTTCCTGAGATGGATTGAGCACTTTCCTGAGAGTATGTCTTGGCATAGATTTTTCCCTCCCACCCACCTCCATGAGCTAGATCTTACAATTTCCATTGATATCATACATTTTCTAACTCATGTTGTTGTTGTGCTTAACTTATTACTATTTTGGCTAATGATGAATCACAAAGGCAGGTATTGGGGGATGTTGTTGGATGAGTTTCACTAATCATTTGACCAAATCAAACATCTAGCCAACAGGTAAGTATAGGTAAGTAGGCATTTGCATTCATT
>JASDQU010305726.1:224587-240810 GCA_032191745.1 Picea mariana | reverse complement strand
TGTGGGCTAGGTTGAGCCAACAAGGGTGCGTTTTGTAGATGCAGAGACAACAAGTTTGAAGGGGGGACTTCCAGGAAGCCTATCTTCTTCAATTTTTGGCCAAACGAGGTGCCAAAAAAGCCCAGCTAGGGGTTTTTGGATGTTCTGAAGCCATTGGAGTAGTCTATTTGGAATTTTGAGCATTGCAAAGGACATTTTTGAGCACTTTGAGCAAATAATACAAATGATCCATTGGAAGCTGGACCAGGAGATGTAGCCCAAGAGAGGGGTGAACTCCTTTATCATTTGCTGTGTTATGTGTTTTTTGTTCACTGATTTTGCTGCTATTTATATGCATCTTGAATGAGTAAATCCTATTAAAGTTGTGTTGCAAAGTTGATCCATTTTCATTTTAACACATAAATTTTACTTGCAAATAATTTCAAGAATACAAGTCTTCTTCATTTTTAGATCAACCCTGACGGTATTTTTGTAGAACACCTATTGGTTGTCGGTTTCAACAATTCTTTCACTAACACTATCCTAAATGAAGACAAAGATAATGCCTCAAGAACTCCTACTCATGACACAAGAAACCTCAATACAATACTCAGTACCAATGATTCGTACAAACAGAAACGAAAAGGCCCGGGTGAAAAAAGTGCCCAATCCTCGACCGCCACACCCAAGACCACAACATATTGGAGTAGTACTCCAATGGCCTACCCAAGAAAGAAATTCACACACAGTTCTTCAGGCGGAGGAGGAGATAAGAACCCTCCCTCCGAAAAATTGAAAGTTCTCACAAACTTCCCACGAGAAAAAAACAGAAAACAATAGTCCAAGAACAGGAGGGACCAAGGGGAGAAATTGATATCCACGATCTCTCCCTCGAAGATATGGAACTAGAAATTGACATTGGCAAAATGCTCCCCGACGACGACTAGCTAAAGAGCACTACTCTGCATAATACTAAGATGGAAATAATTGGCACTGATACATTGGACGAAGAAGAGTCTTTTGCATTTCAGAGCATTTTTTTTTATAGTGAATCCAAAAAATTGGTTGTTGAAAAGAGAGATGTAAAGAATAAGAAAGGGAAATCTCGTTCAGAGATCAACCTACACAACATGCGCCCTTCTCAGATCTCCCAAATACACCGATCAACTGGAGATGCTCTAGACAACTCCATTAGCGACCTTGAAGCAGAAAACGTCATGTTAAAGGAGTGAATCAAAGAATTGGAGGGAGCTCTAATGCCTATTCCATTGTTTTCTACTTCTTTGGCAATGATCAGGCCCACCACACCTGCAACAAAGTTAAAAGGATCAACAAGCCTTCTCACATAATCCCGAGGCTATGTGGAAAAGAATATAAAGAGAAGAATGGAATTAATAACAAAAGCTTGGGAGATGTCAAAGAGTATGGTCTCTTTTGGAACAAGAGTGCATGCTTTTCATGAGTATATACAAGCAGATCTGAAGAATGAGCAAGGTTTCTACCTTGATGCAGTTGTACCATTTGGTGTTAAAGTTAATGGTATGACAAAATTCGGAAGAAGATAGGAGGATCTCCCTTCCCCCGAATCGAATAGACCAACTAAATGCATGCTCGAAAGAAAAGCTAAAAAACTTGGATGGTATCGTTCAAGCATGTAGTCAGGACATATCTAGAAGAGACAAACTATTCAAGAAGCTAACTGAGATAGATCTAGCTGGCAGCACCAATGAAGTCCAAGACCCGAAATTGATATTCAATTCATTGTTTTTAACCAAGCAAGCATTTGATGATCAATTTCATATCTATAAAAGACTGTCATTTGAAAATTTCTATGGCATTCTTGAATATGGTGAAGATGACGTGAAAAACTGGCTAGTCGGTTATTCGATTAAAAACCAAGATATTCAAGAAGAATTTCACAACCTCTCTATTGATCTAAGGGACTTGGAAAGTGAATTCTTCAATATAAAAACCCGGCATTAAATCAACGTGGCACCCAAGAGGAGCTACATCGAAGAGTGGCTCAAAAAGGCTGTCAACCAGATTACCAATAGAGGGGAAAGGATGCTTCACACGGTTCCCATAACAGTTGAGCAAAGCCATAAAAGGACATCAGCGAGCAAATGACAAGGCATGGGACACCATCATAGTAAGTTGATACCGATCACATTCTTCTGACTTTGTCGATGTCTTCATCCAGTTACTCTAACAAATATTTAACCGAGGACTAACAATTTTCTCTTTCTTCTTGCCAGGTCTTGTTGTTTTCCATTGTCGACTTTCTTCTTTCTACAAATTTCATTCTTGTACATCTTTGTTTTGTAGTTCGCGAGAGCCCCAATCCCAGTCATTATGGAAAACGCATTTATATTTCACAGAATATGTACTGAACTATATATTTTTTTACAAATTCCAAGACAACTATTTTGGGAAATATTCTGAAATGTATTTTGTAACCCAGTTTATCTAAATATATATATTTGAGGTTGTTCTATGGTGATATTCAATGTTTGGTGTTGTTATTTGAATTTTGTATTTCTTTTTAAAATTAACTTATTTCCATGTACATGTTGCAGTCATGTTCCTGTTTAATATTGTGCATATATTGCAGCTTCCTATATTCCAGAATATGCTTCCATATACAAAATGTTAAGTCATATATTTGTTCTCTATTGCTTATGGGTTTGAGCAAAAATTGCGAGCCCAAAACACCCTTCAAATTCGAACATGGTTTACATTTGAACCACAAATAATCTATTAAGATACATTAATATGAATACATTTTAAATAAATATAAACAAAATCTTTTTAAACTTGAACCTGACTTTCTTGAGCTCCTGGATTCGTCGCGGGTTTCCTGGTTAGCGGACTGGTAGATCCTCATCTCCATCTATATATTCACATCATGAGCCCGACCAACCGTCGTCCCTTTCAACACTTAGCCAATTATTTCACCGCGGGGTCCTGACTTAGCGCTATCAAATTCTTATGCCTCGTGTTCCGTGATACATCTTGCACCCAACACTTTCATGTTATACATTTTTCACCCAACACTTATGTGATATACATTTTATGCCCGACACTTCTGTGATATACATTTTGCACCCAATATTTTTTCTCTATTGCTTATGGGTTTGAGAAAAATTTGCAAGCCCAAAACACCCTTCAAATTCAAACATGGTTTACATTTGGACCACAAATAATCTATTAAGATACATTAATATGAATACATTTTAAATAAATATAAACAAAACCTTTCTTAACTTGAACCTAACTTTCTCGAGCTCCTGGATTGGTCGTGGGTTCCTCAGTTAGCAGACTGACAGATCCTCATCTCCATCTATATCTTCACATCATGAACCCAACCAACTGTCATCCCTTTAAACACTTAGCCAATTATCTCACTGCGGGATCCCGACTTAGCGCTATCAAATTCTTATGCCCCATGCTCCGTGATATACATTTTGCACCCAACACTTTCGTGATACACATTTTGCACCCAACACTTCCGTGATTTACAATTCACTATACCTGGGTTCAAAAAAGTTTCAAATCATTTATCACTCTCTTCAATCTCCACCACATTCCCTCCCTTCTCAATGCACATTCATTATGCTTTTACTAGTGACAACTTAGCACACAAGTTCACTTATTGGCATTAATGAGAAAAAAATGCATTCAACCGCGATTTATGGGAGTCCGGCCTACCCCTGGGTTGCCGCTATTATCTTACCACGGGGGTCCTGACTTTGCATTATCAAATTCTTATGCCTCGCGGGGTCCTGACTTAGCCACTTATCTTACCCAACACTTCAACCCTTAGCCAATTATCTCACCGCAGGGTCCCAACTTAACGCTATTGAATTTTTATGCCCCCTGTTCCGTGATATACATGTTGCACACAACACTTATGTGACATACATTTTGCACCCAACACTTTCGTGATTTATAATTCGACCCTGGACTCCTGGAACTCGCAAGCTTCACTATACTTTTTAATATTGAACATAACTTTCCCCGCCACATTCCTGCCCTTCCCAATGCACATTCATTATGCTTTTACTAGCGACAACTCAACACACAGGTTCGCTTATTGGCATTAATAAGCAAAAAAATCCATTCAACAACAATTTACAAGGGTCTGACCGATCGTCGTTGCTTTTCATACCTAGCCAATTCTATAGTTTTCGGTTCAAGGGTTGGTGCAACCGAACTCTCATTCCCCGTGTTTTGTGATATACATCTTGCACCCAAAACTTCTGTGATCTACAATTCCATACTTAGCCAACTTTATCACCACAACCTTCACTATACCCGAGTTCTCAAAAGTTTCAAACCATTTATCTCTATCTTCAATCCCTGCCACATTCTCGTTCTTCTCAATGCACATTCATTATGATTTTACTAACAACAACTCAACACACAGGTTCGCTTATTGGTATTAATAAACAAAAAACACATTAATGCACAACTCACCACACAAGTTCGAAAGGATTGGCAATGCAGATTAATTATGCTTTCATAACTGATTAATAAGTGAATACCCCGAGAACATCTCTCATTAAAACACATTAAACCGCGATTTATGTCATATTATATTATTAGATATCTTATTCATATGTTACGTTTCATATTACTTTATGGGAAGATTCAATTTCATACTAATTACTTTCTTCCTATTATTTCTTCCTGGGTAGATTCTTTTTCAATAACTGTACACTAAGATATAAGTTATATCTAAAATTACTATTCAATGTAATTTCAATATACCTTTTAATATTTACAATTTTCTTATCATTTCATTTCTAAAAAACAATTGAACATAACTTTTTAATATTTTTTAAACATCTATTCTAATTACCTTTTACTTATCATACTGTTAATTTCTTTTTTTTACCTTTTACTTATCATACTGTTAATTTCTTTTTTTTAACAATATCCCTGGACTTTCCCCATTTTCCAAAAATCATCATCATGAATAATTATAAGCAGCGACTAATATCAAGCAACACTTGTTAAATTCAATGTCCTTATTAATTATGCCAAAAAAAATCTAAATACTTTAGACAAGCATATTGAAATTTTTACATGTAAATGGAAAGAAAAATAAAAGAGAAGAAATGGATGGTATATATGTGTTTATATTACTTTTAAATTTTTAAACCAAAAATTTGATGCACTCTAACAAATATGTCCAAATCTTAAAGGTTGACTTGTTTAAATATACGCACTTCCGTCCAAATTTAGAGGCTTTCGGGTCAAAACAAAATTCACTCTCTATAATATAATATTAAAAAATATATAAGTTTAAGTTTTTTTATTTTTTAATATAATATTTCAAAATATTATATTAAAAAATATATTCTATTGTTGTAATACACATAAATATTTATATAATAAGTTTTTCTGTTGTAGTACACATAAATATTTATATAATAAGTTTTATAAAGAAAAAAGTATATTTATATAATAAGTTTTTCTGTTGTAGTACACATAAATATTTATATAATAAGTTTTATAAAAGTAAATAAAAATTAAGAAAACTAATATATTTATTCATATTTAATTTTTATTTTATTAATAAAAATATTAATATTATTTTTTTTAAATATTAATATTATGTTGTTTTACACATAAAATTTATAATATATTAAAAAAATAATAAACATATTATTTTTTTAAAATTTTAATTTAATCTTTCGATATAAAACTAGGTTAACTCCAACCCATTTCCATATGAGGATGCATGCATGCTTATTCAATGGAGTGTAAGTGCTTCATTAAAAACATTGATTTGTCCTTGATGTGGATTTATTCTTATAAGTAAAAAGTTGAAGTCTGAGCTCATTTCTATGTGGACATATATTTATTTAATAGATTTTGTCTCTAATCTATTTAAAAAATTTACAATGTGGATTTGCACTTTAGTTCATTTTGAATGAGGATTTTTTATTTGTTTGATAAAAAATAGAAATATTATTTTATACATATATTTTTAATATATTTATTAATTAAAAAAATAAAATAATAATAAATAATATGGGGTGTAAATCGATTGTCAAGTGTCGTGTAAATGGAAGGAAATATGTAAAAAAAGGTCTCAAGGTTGATTCTCACCCCGATTTACCCGAAGGGCGTGTTTGTGGGTTGTGCCTTTCTCTAAGGTAGCCAACAGGATTCAACCCTGTGTCACGCGAGTACGATAGCTTGCGGGCTGTGCCTTTCTCTAAGACAGCCGGTAGGATTCGACCCTGTGTCACGTGAGTACGATACTGTCGTTGCTACTGATTCCCCTAGTTACAAAAAAATAAAAATAAAAATAAAATAATAATAATAATAATAATAATAATAATAATTAAATATTAGAGTTGTAAAGTAATATTGGTTATTGATTTTATTTAAATTTTGATTTCTAGTTTTATTATTGACTCTCCTTTACAAGGAGGTTGCAACAGATTTTTTTTTATAATAGGGTAGTTTATATAGTGGGCAATTTGCATGACCAGGTCCAATTCTGAATTATTCTAATTGAGGTGCTCTAAGGCGGCTTTGTTTTTCCTTCCATGGTTCTTAGCTGCTTAAAATTGGCTATCTATCTCTAGTTTGTAGGTTTCCCTTTTCTTTTCCATTTCATCAAGCAGTTTTCTAGATGAGATTTCCATTGAGCAAATTGGAGGGATTAATAATGGACATCTACCTCGGTGTGTTTCAAAACCTAGTTGGTGTTGTTAAGGGATGGTTTAGAGCCAAAACCTCTCTAGTTAACACATAAGAGCAGTAGTGGAACCGACCTACATCCATGGCAACATTCATAAGTCTATGAGAATAAGGCCGAGTGGATATAGGAAGGGTAAGGTAGATGTGGAGGAAGGCAAAGGATATGGTGCAAGAGTCGAGGGTTTAGGGACAAGTGAGGGAGGAGGAGAAGGTGATGGCATGGAAGGAGAGGTGGCATCCTTCAATGGTATGGATGAAGGAAGCAAGGACCAAGTTGAAGAAGGGTGATGGATGATGGAGCCCCTCCTTAAACTTTAAACCATGTTGAATACACTTATCAAACATTGGAGTGTTAAGTTCATAGTTCAAACTGGTCATGGAATATGGATTGTGGATGTTTTAGAATTTCGAGTGTGTCTTTAACACCATCTTGCCTATTCTTAAAGTCAGCCTTAAATTAGCCATTATATGTGCTTCTATTTGATGAATCTTAAGTAGAAAATGATAACTTTGATGAATCTTTGAGAAGGTTTTATTCTTTGTAGAGGTAAAGAGGAGTTACAAAATATTAGATGTAAACTTTTAATCTCTTTAAAATGTTAAATAAATTTATATAATTTTTTTATTAATTTTATTTTCTTTTATTATTTTAAATATTAAATACCATTTATTTATTACTTAGTTATATTTTTAAATTATTATTATGATATATTTCATCTATCCAAAATTTATAAATATAAATATTAAAATAAATGTAAACATGATATAAATGCAAAGTGGAAATGTAAACTATATCTAAATGACATAAATGCAAAGAAGTTGAAACTATTAATACTTTGAGTAAAATAAAATATTTATTTATATGGAAATGTAAGTTAGATCTAAATGAAATAAATACAAAGAAGTTGAAGTTATTAATATTTTGAATAAAATAAAATATTGATTTATAATAAACAAAGTTGCATGGCAGCGAAGTACCTGTCAGGTTGGGATGGGAGTAAATGCAACCTAGTATAGACACGTGGCTAGAAAGTTGAAATACATTGAAATACTTTTATATATAGGAAATATGTACTTTTGTAATGGATCGCAGGTTGTCGGGTTGACGATATACAAAAAACACCGACAGTTCTGTGATACAAAAAATGGGCCTCTGATGTTCTCTGTGATACAGAAATCGAGGAGTGGAGTTGCGAACTATAGAAATTCATCACAAATAAAAAAAAGTATACATACGAAATATGTACTTGTATAAAGTAGATATTTAGTTTTATACATACGAAATTTCTACTTTTATAAAGTATGGGGAAGAGATTTTATAGAGGATGCAAGGAGCCCTCATTGCATACTTAGCCATTTTTTGGATCGCGGGTTCTCGGGCTAGCAGGTTCAAAACTGGGCCTCTGATGGTCCATGACCTACAAATAGCACCAACAGTTCTGCGATATAGAAAATGACAAGTGGAGTTTAGTTTGCTTTAAAACTAAGGCTTTTCTTGGACAAAAAGATATAGCATTGTCGAATTAGTTTTCTTTGCACACGTTTTATAGAGCACGTAGGGAGCGGTCATTCCATACTTCGCCAGTTTTTGGATCGCAAGTTCTCGGGCTGGTGGTTTAAAAAATGGGTCTCTGTTGTTTTGTGCCCTACAAACAGCATCGAGAGTTCCGTGATATAGAAATTGACAAGCGACGTTGCGTGTCTGTTACATATCTCTAGAAATTACATCAACGTCGTTGAAGACCAAAAAATTTGCATACACTAGGAGACAAGAAATGTAGCATATTCTAATCAGTTTTATTTGGAACAAACAAGAAAGGTTCCTGGAAACCCAAAATTTAGTATACAATAACGGCATTGTCAAATCAGTTTTCTTTGTAATTTATCAAAAATTAATAATGTCTGTTACATGTTTCTGGAAATTGGCGGGTTCAAAATTGAGTCTCTAATGTTCTGTGGCCTACAAATAGCACTGATAGTTCTGCGATATACAAAATGACAGGCGGAGTTGCGGACTATAGAAATTTACAAAAAATTAATGTCCATTATACAATAGAATAGTAATAACGTTTTCCCGAATTAACTTGCTTTAAAACTAAGGCTTTTCTTGGACAAAAAAGATATAGCATTGTTGAATTAGTTTTCTTTGTACATGTTTTATAGAACATGCAAGGAGCGGTCATTCCATACTTTGCCAGTTTTTGGATCATGGGTTCTTGGGCTGGTGGTTTCAAAAATGGGTCTTTGTTGTTTAGTGCCCTACAAATAGCATCGAGAGTTCCGCGATATACAAATTGAGAAGCGGCGTTGCAAACTATACAAACTTATTATAAAATAAATAATATCTATTACATATCTCTGGAAATTACATCAACGTCGTTGAAGACCAAAAAATTAGCATACAATAGGAGACAAGAAATGTAGCATATTCGAATTAGTTTTATTTGGAACAAACAAGAAAGGTTCCTGGAAACCCAAAATTTAGTATACAATAAGGACATTATCGAATCGGTTTTATTTTGAATTTATCAAAAATTAATAATGTCTGTTACATGTTTCTAAAAATTCAAATGTGTTTGTCATATAGACTGGGATTGGGGCTCCCGCGGACCATAAAAAGAAATAAGTACAAGAATTAGGAAAGTTGAAAGAAGTGCGCGACGGTAGAGAGGAAGACCTGAAAAGAAAAAATTGGAAGTTAAGAGTGTTTGGTTATAGTTTTCTATTGAAAGAGGACATAAGTGGATTGATAAAGAAGAGAAGATGGCAGCATAGACTTAAACTGGATTGATAAACAAAACAAGATGGTAGTATAAACTTACTATGAAGCCAATGTGTTTTTGTTGCTGTCGTCGATGGGCATTGTAGTCCTTTTGACGGGTTGTTTCCCTTCCTGGACGAGGCCATCCATTCTCTCTTGGAACCATTCTTCAATGTATCTTTTCATGGGGGTTGTGTTGGTTTCATCCCAAATTTCTATGTCGTAAAGGTCATTTTCTAATTTCCTTAGATTCATTGAAATACTATGCAGAGTCTGTTCAACTTCTTCATTGTTTGAGGCATAGTCCAGTACCCAGCGCTCGTGCTCAGCTAGATGATGTTCAAGTATGTTGTAAAACTTTTCGAAAGACAACCCCTTTAAAATATCAACTTGTTTCTTGAAGGGTTCTTTGGTGACTAACAAAGATTTGAGAATTAAGTTAGGATCTTGAACCTCGTTAGTAGTTACGGCTAAGTCCAGCTGGAGCAGGCTTGTGAATAAATCTTCCTTTTCTGATATGACTTGTTTACATGACTTGACAATGAGCTGCAGGTTGTCAACTTTCTTTTGCCAGCATGCTTTTACTTTTTTGGTGCGCTTTGGCGAGGGGAGTTTCTCCTGTCTTCTTTTTAGTTCCAATGTGTTGTCGACATATTTGGAAAAAGGGGCCAGTACTTGATCATAGAAAAGTTGTTCATTTTTTAAATTCATCTCCAATTGTTCCAGCAAATCATTGGCCTTCTTTTCGAAGGAAACTAAATTTTGCAATGTTTCCCAGGCTTCACTAACTACCTGCATTCTTTTGTTGATGTTATTCTCTACAAGGGCTCTAGAGCATGCAAGGAGGGTAGAGGATACTTTCATCTTCGCTGCAGTGGTAGAAGGCATGATTTTTGCCAAAGGACTGGCAAATTCTAGAGTTGCAAGGAAAGCCTGCTCAAATTCGTTGAGGTGTTGTTTCATATTGGCATTTTTTGTCTCAATTCCCCCAATGGAATCACGATGAATGTCACCGATTCCCTAGTGAAATTGGCAGATTTGGGATGGCGGAATTTCGCTAAAGTTAATCCCTGCGCGAGATTTGCCTTTCCTGTTTGTTACATCTCTCTTTTCAATGACCAGACTTTTAGATTGGTTGTCAAAAATAGCGCTCTGGATTACGAAGGATTCATCTATGTCAAAAAAGTCGGTGTCCAATATTTCCACCGCGGTCGACCCAATTTTCTTCATGTGCTCTGCTTCAATTTCAAGTTCCAGTTTTCCACTTTCAATTTGGGGTTCCTCCGCATGCCCTGCATTGTTTTTTCTCTTCTTCGTCAGTGGAATTTTGTGAGAACTATCAATATTTATGCGAGGAGGGTTCTTATCTCCTCCTCTATTCGAAGATTTCTAGGTTTCTTTCTTACTGGGGTGGACTGTCGAAGCGATCCTCCGTGATGTTGTGCTCTTGGGAGTGCTGGCGGGGGACTGGGTACTCTTCTCACCGGATACTTTTCCATGTTATCTGTACAATTCAGTGGCGCTTTGCAATCTCTTTGCATCGCAATTAGCAGAAGCAGGATTGTTTTCGACACTGTTCATGCCTTGGGTCAGGTGTGTATGGATAAAAGAGGTGTTAAAGCCAACACCCAGTAAATGTTCTCGAAAAAATCCATTAGGGTCAAACCCTTTTAGCCTTTCAATGTATGTTAGGATAAATTTCTTGAAATAGGCGGCAAACTCGTTAATCTTGTTGATGTTTCTGCACACGAAGTCTCTGACTTTCTAGGGCAGAGGAATGAACTATTTTTTTTTTCTTGTCATGGAAAAAATGCAACCAGTGGTTGTATTGCCTTATTATTTCTACAACAAACATCTTGTCTGTGATGTGGCATGGAAGGAAGGCAGGATTTTACTTAGAGCCAAAGAGCATGAGGACACTGTGATTTTCCTCTTGCTCAAGTGTGCCCTTCCTATTCAAAAACTTTGTTTCCTAGCTAGACATCCATGGAGCATCCTTGCCTAACAGTAAATCTTTGAAAACTGAGACAACGCCATTAAAAGCTTCATAAAAACAATGGGAGGCCTTGTGTCTCCATAGGGCCTCGTTCCATAATGTTACTGGGTCAAATCCACAGTTTATTTTATTGGAAAGAGAAAGTTTTGGAAATAGATAGCAATACACAATTGCGAAAATCAAGTAGGATGACATATAAAATTTATTCGATTCTTTGAATCGTGAAAACTAGGAGCAGAGCTCAATCGAAATTAGCTTCCCCCAATCGAAAATGTATTGTTCCTTAACTGTGAAATGAAAAATATAAATAATTATATGGGAAATATTTGTTGTGGATGCATGCCCCGTTATTCTTGTAACCAGCCAAGCAATTTCCCGGAATGGATTTCTAAAGGAAATTTCCTGCAGCCTTGTGATATCTTCAGGAACTGTAGTCAGGTTTTCGAGGAAGTCCGCTAAGATGTCCAACCCATTATGTTTTTTTTCTAGAAACTGTTTGCAGTCTTGTCCTCTAAACATCAATGTTGGGTTTGGAAATTTTAACATCTCGCGGAAGAGTCGAGGCAACAAAGAAACATGAGAATGGTCGCACAGTGGAATAATTCTTTGGCCTAGAATATATTTTTCGACGCACCAAGAGACCACCTCCTTAGAGTCAAAAAAATCAAAAAACACAGCCTGCACGAGCAATTCCAGAGGTCCAAATCACTTCGTTTTGGGCGGAACGGGATGAATAGTAAAAGTATGCCCTGGACCACTGAAAGCTCTGGTCCTCTTGTGCAGACATATTTATTGTATCTCCACAAAACTTTTGTCAAACTGGTGCCATAAGTCTACAAGAATGTTTATTTGTTCCAGTCGATGAATGAAATAAAAAGTTGGAAGGGATAATATAACCCTGTGCAAATTTTGGTCGAAAGTGTGTGAATGGGAGATGTCCTCGAGACTTTCATTGATTAATGAAAATTTGGACAGTTGTTGCATGATGTGTTGTTAACATTAAAGAATACTAATTGCATACATAGAAATGCCAACACGTTGGATATTGCAATGAGCGATTAAGCATTGTATATTTCTTGAGTGACCCAACACGAGGATGCGTGTTGGAGATGAACAATTGGAAGGGACAAAATAAATCTCGGCACATCTTGGTTTAATGTGTAATAATGGGAGATCTCCTCGAGGTTTTCGTCCATTAATGACAATGTTGACGGTTCCTGTATGATCAGCTGTTAGCATGAACAGTTTCTAATCACATAGTAAGAAAGTATGGAGGTCGCGGGCAGGGGAAAAAAGACAGCTACAAAATAGGGTTGCAACGTACAAGCGTTGAGGGTGAGGGCGCGAGGGTCAAATTGTATGTCTCGAAACTTTTTGAGTGCAATAAGTGTAACAGCGAAGAGGATATGGTAGGACAGCCAGAAGCACAAGAAGTTAGTGGGGATGGAAGGCACCAAGAGATACTTTGAAACATTTGTGAGCAGTGGTAGAGTGATCATGCTGGAATTGTAGATTTTGTGAACCCGACAATAGGAGAATCCAAAATAGGGTGAGAAGGTGTCTGCAAAGGAGGCAAGGCCCAGACCTTCTAATTGTATCGCTCTGAACATTTGAATGCATAATCTGTAACATGGAAGAGTGGATGATGTCGAAATCCGGTAGTCAATTTGTATATTGCGGAGAGTGCAATCAAACTGTTTTGTACCTCTGTGTCCAGTTGTCAGTACTAAGAGATAATTTAGTATTCAAAATAATTTTTTAGAAATTGTTAGATAGTTCATAGGGACTAGCATCCATAAACAATGGCAATCTCCACCCTGCCAGTCCTGCATTCTGTGTGTCGATTTGTATATCGCGGAACTGGGAGCGTTGTTTGGAGGACACTAAACAATGGAAGAGCAATGTTGAGTCAGCCACTCCACGGGTTCACTTGTCAATTTGTATATCACAGAACTGTGGGTGCTATTTGTAGGCCATGGAACAATGGAGGTCCAAGTTTGATCCTGCCTGCCCGAGAACCCGCGATCCAAAATGTCGTTAGATATCGAATGCGGAATTTGTACATGCTCTATAAAATATCATGGGAATTAGTACATGCTCTATAAGATATCATTCCCATACTTTATAGTCCCATAATACACGGGAAGAAAAAAAAGGGTATAAGAATGGAGTAGTTAGCAGTGGAATTGTAGGTCACGGAAATTTAGAGTGGAAGATGTATATAACGGAGAAACATATCATAAGCATCGAAAGCAATAGCGGTCGGTCAGATTCGTTGTCTGATTATATAGATGGAGATAAACATATGTCAACCCGCCAACGTTGGAGTTGCATATTTCGTGAACCAGGAAACAGGAGGATCCAAAATAGGCTAAGAAAGTGTCTGCAAAGGAGGCGAGGCCCGTACCTTCTAATTGTATTTCTCCGAACATTGGAATGCATAATCTATAACATGGAAGAGCGGACGATGTCGGAATCCAGTAGTCAATTTGTATATTGCGGAGAGTGCAATCCCAACTGATTCGTACTTCTGTGTCCAGTTGTCACTACTAAGAGCTAGTTTAGTATTCAAAATAATTTTTTAGATACTGTTATACAGGGAAAAAATAAAAACTAAAATAATTTTTTAGATACTTCATAGGGATTAGCATCCGTAAACAATGGCAATCTCCACCCCACCGGTCCTGCACTCCGTGTGTCAATTTCTATATCGTGAAACTGGGAGTGATGTTTGGAGGACATGGAACAATAGAAGTGCAATGTTGAGTTAGCCAGTCCGCAGGTGTGCTTGTCAATTTGTATATCGTGGAACTCGGGGTGATATTTGTAGGGCAAAAAACAATGGAGGCCCAATTTTGAGCCCACCCACCCGGCTGAGAACCCGCGATCCAAAATGTCGCTACGTATGGAATGCGGAATTTGTACATGTTCTATAAAATATCATGTCCATATTTTATAGTCCCATAATACAGAGGAAGAAAATAAGGGAAAAAGGACAGAGAATTTCATAGTGGAATTCTAGATAATACAAGGGAAGAAGAGAAGGGAAAAAGAACCAAGTATCTCACAGAAGAACATCTAGTGTTTGTTTATTAATGCAAATGCTTGTGAATCCCTGCTGAGTTCTCACTAGTTAACGCATAAAGTGCAGATCACAGAAGTATATTTTGTACCACTGTGTCCACTTTCCACTAGCAAGAGCATTGTTGATGTATATCAGGAATGATACGAAGTTGTTGGGGATGGAAAGCAGCAACAAATACTTTTAATGAACTTAATGTATACAAGGAACCCGTGGTGGAATTGTAGATCACGGATGCTTTGAGTGCAAGATGTATATAGAGAAACGATAAGCGGCTCGTTTCGCAAGCACCATCCCCACAGCGGCAGGCATAAAATTGGCTAAATATGAAAAGGAACAGCGGTCGGTCGGATCTGTCATGCGAGGATATAGATGGAGATGTTAAGGCATGAATTGCATATCACAGAAGTATCTTTCGTACCACTGTCTCCACTTGTCACTGGTAAGACCATTGTTGATGTATGTCAGGAAGGACGTGAAGTTGCTAGGGATGAAAATCAGAAACAAATACTTTGAACGAAGTTAATGTATACGAGGAACCCATGGTAGAATTTTAGATCACATATTTTTTCAGTGCAAGATGTATATAGCGGAACAATAAGCAGCTGGCCTCGCAAGTGTCGGCCCCGCAATGGTGGGCATAAAATTGGCTAAGTATGGAATGGAACAGCGGTCGGTCAGATCCGTCTTGCAAGGATATAGATGGAGATGAAGATATGTCAGCCCGTCGTACATAGAAAGATGACTAAGTATAAAACCAAAAAGTAATAATGGACGGGAAAAGCAAAATGGGAAAAGAGATAAGTATTTGAGAGTCGGGANTGAAGTTCTTTGCCTGCAACATGTATATGATGAAACAGGAGACATAGGTGTTGGATACGGCGAACCCGAGGCTTGGTGTCCAGACAACTAGCTAAGTATTGGCTAAGACGAAGTTTTGATATCTATTTCAATAGTATTCATACTAGTATCTATCAATGGAGAAATTTTTCATATTTATCTGAATAGTATTCATACTAATATATATTAATGGATTGTTTCTGTTTCAAATGCAAATGATCTCCCAATTTGCAAGATGCTCTTCGGCTCGCAAATTTTGTTGAAACGAGGAAAATTTTGACTACAAGATGTACATAGTGCAACAAGAAACATGAATTTGCATTGTGGTCTCAATGATATAAATTCCTTATCATCTATTCATCTTGTATTCGTTGCAATGACATCAGCAAATGGTGACTCTCCATAAACATCAATATCTAAATTAAATTAAAGGCAATCAAAATTTGTTGTGATTTTAAGTAATTAAAGCATAAATTGCAAACTATGGAAGTTCCTAGGCTGCAAGATGTATATGAAGAAACAGTGGACATATTTGTTTAATACCGCAAAGCCAAACATAACTGCCTAAGCTTTGCTGAAGAGGAAGTTTTCTGTATTTTTTCCAACAGTACTGATATTAGTATATATGCACGGATATTATCAAATAGAACAAGCTGCAATATATCCAACATACTTCACAGGAACATTGCGTCAACAGTTCAGCTACCTTGTTTTAACTCATGAATTCATTCTATTTATGGAACCCGAAGAATGGGAGCAGAACGGGTCCTCCAATTTTGTTCTTTAAATATAGAGTCGGCGCCACATAAGTATGGCCTATGAAAAAGTATTTTTAAATGTAAAATGTC
>JASDQU010305726.1:197131-222191 GCA_032191745.1 Picea mariana | reverse complement strand
ATGACGTTACCTTTCCCCAAGACGAATTTTGTTTATCGGACAGATTCCAGGAATAGATTAATTATTATTCAATTTTCATTTCTATATTGAGCATGATGGGCATAAAAGTACAATGTTGTTATGATTATGATATTATGATTTCCTTTGAGAGAGTTGGAGCTAAACCAACATAGAAGTATCTTAACTCCAATTCTAGGGTTAAATCAGCTAATATATCTTGGAAACTTAAAGGAGCCCCCACCAACACGGATGTTCTCTCTATACACTTGGCATTCTTCTAAAGTTAACATTTTACATTATTATTGATTTTATTATTCTATCTTGTTTCATATGTAGGAATGTTACACATCTCATTGATAGCGTTGGGATTTATGTTATTGGATCAAGTGTCATGTCAACATTAGGCACCATACATGTCTTTAAAATAGCTATAAATGTACCTAGTTTTTCTCCATACAAAATAATTTAATGAATTATTAAGAGTAATTAAG
Organism: Picea mariana; assembly: GCA_032191745.1. NCBI lineage: Eukaryota > Viridiplantae > Streptophyta > Pinopsida > Pinales > Pinaceae > Picea > Picea mariana. The sequence goes on along the minus strand of JASDQU010305726.1, from coordinate 221,700 downwards.
TCATTTTGAATAGAGCTATATCTTACAAAAAGAAGAAAAACTTAACCTCATTATAATTTTCAAGGATACTCTGTTGAATAATATCACTCAGTTAAATTGACATCATTTTAATTTTGTATATTATAATGGTTAAATATGGCATTGGTAGTAATCTTGTCAAATATGGTTAATAGTTAAATAAGTTTGTTTTAATTATGCTTCCATAAGATAAAAAGGAATTTCATGAAATTCAAGTGGCCATATTATAGGAGATCAAAGGATACTTGAGAAGGAATATAATAGTCGTATATCTTAATATTTAACTAAGTTCATAATAATTATGCTTCCATAAAATATAATTCAAGGATGAGTATAAAACTATGGAAGGATTTATAAGGTCCTTACCATTATTAGCGTATTTTGTTTCCAATTACTTGAGTCCTCTTATAGGTTGCAATCCTTTATAGATTATCTACAACTATTCATGATTGTTACATGATTGGTTGGGCAATTGTTGTAAGAAGACTTTTCACACTTTGTGTTGGGTAGGAGAACATCTCTCTCTCCTGATCTGTTCGTTGTTAATAATTCCTTTGTGTCTATGTGTCCTTAGTGTCTTCCATTTGAAGCTTTCTTGTTTTAACCTGGGGATAAGTCCAGTAGCCTGTGTGAACGTTAGCTGAACTTCGGTTCTACGTCTAACTAGTAATACTCAAAGCCCTCCCTTTCGGTGTTAAAAAAGAAATAGTCCAAATGGATCTTTGTCCGTCAGGTCTGTAAACCTTGGTGAATGTTATCTTGAATATTGTCATGTCGTATGTTGAGTAATAAGTATGGCGGCCTGTCCTGGATTTACGTAGCCTACTTACCCAAGTTAGTATATTAGGGTGGTTGTTCATGTGATTAATGTTGAAATTGTGTCCTGTTGTCGGAGTCCTCTCGTCACTCATCCTCCGTAAGGAGCGCAGTTGCTCTTCTTATGTATGTTGTACTGGACCGTGGTCAGTCAGTCGCTTTTAGCAGTCAGTTGGGCTTGTCGTATGATCATCATTCATGCCTATGGTTACGTATCGTGCGTCCTGGTCATATTCTTATGTTCGTCCTAGTTGTGTCGCATCGTCGTCAGGTGGCGGCGCAGAGTCGAGTAGACTGTAGTTGTCTCCTTGTACATACGCACACACACCCTTCAAAAAACAATTTTGCACCTATCTCTAGAATGGTTGTCGTAACGAGGCAGTTCGTTACAACATACTAGATATTATGGAGACATGACGCTTCCCAACATTTTTATGAAGTCTTTAATGATTTTGTTTCAGTTTTTAAAGCATTGATATTTGGAAATTATTTTCCCCGGTTGTCTGACCAGGCGACCAAGTTCCTGGATAGGAAGGGAACACTAGAAGAAATGGAGAACTATAATGTTATAAGGATTTTTTGTTCCAAACAAAATCCTTGCTTCCTTCAATGTCACATATCTGGTACAATGTTTTTTTTTCTGAAATAGCAAGGCAGTACACCTACTAGTTGCATTTTTCCCATGAAAAAAGAAAAATTCAATTCATCTCTCTGCCTTGGAAATTCGGGGAATTCATGGTCAGGAATATGAACAAGATTGATGGTTTCACGGGCCACTTCCACGGCTTCAATTTGAAATGTGATGAAAAAGTAAAAGGGTTCGACCCTGATGGTATTTTTGTAGAACACCTATTGGTTGTTGGTTTCAACAGTTATTTCACTGACACTATCCTGAATGAAGACAAAGATAATGCCTCGGGAACTCCTTCTCATGACACCGGAAGGCTCAATACAATACTCAGTACCAATGATTCGTACAAGCAAAAACGAAAAGGCCCGGGTGAAAAAAGTGCCCAATCCTCGACCACCACACCCAAGACCGCAACATATTGGAGTAGTACTCCAATGGCCCACCCAAGCAAGAAAGTCACACACAGTTTTTTGGGCAGAGGAGGAGATAAGAACCCTCCCTCCAAAAAATTGAAAGTTCTCACAAACTTCCCGCAAGCAAAAAACAGAAAACAATAGTCGAAGAACAGGAGGGACCAAGGGGAGAAATTGATATCCACGATCTCTCCCTCAAAGATATGGAACTAGAAATTGACATTGACAAAATGTTCCCCGATGACGACCAGCTAGAGAGCACTGCTCCGCATAATACTGAGATGGAAATAATTGGCATTGATACATTGGATGAAGAAGAGTCTTTTGCATTTTAGAGTGTTGTTTTTTATAGTGAATCCAAGAAATTGGTTGTTGAAAAGAGAGATGTAAAGAATAAGAAAGGGAAATCTCGTTCGGAGATCAACCTATGCAACATGCACCCTTCCCAGATCTCCCAAATACATCGAGCAGCTAGAGATGCTCTAGACAACTCTATTAGCGTCCTTGAAGTAGAAAACGTCATGTTAAAGGAGCGAATCAAAGAATTGGAGGGAGATCTAATGCCTATTCCATTGTTTTATACTTCTTTGGCAATGATCAGGCCCACCGCACCTGCAACAAAGTTAAAAGGATCAACAAGCCTTCTCACATCAGCCTGAGGCTATGTGGAAAAGAATATAAAGAGAAGAATGGAATTAATAACAGAAGCTTGGGAGATGTCAAAGAGTATGGTCTCTTTTCGAACAAGAGCGCATGCTTTTCATGAGTATCTGCAAGCAGATCTGAAGAATGAGCAAGGTTTCTACCTCGATGCAGTTGTACCATTTGGTGTTAAAGTTACTGGTATGACAGAATTCGGAAGAAGATAGGAGGATCTCCCTTCCCCGAATCGAATAGACCAACTAAACGTATGCTTGAAAGAAAAGCTAAAAAACCTGGATGGTATTGTTCAAGCATGTAGTCAGGCCATATCTAGAAGAGACAAACTATTCAAGAAGCTAACTGAGATAGATCTAGCTGGAAGAACCAATGAATTCCAAAACCTGAAATTGATATTCAACTCGTTGTTTTTAACCAAGCATGCATTTGATAATCAAGTTCATATCTATAAAACACTGTCATTTGAAAATTTCTATGGCATTCTTGAATATGGTGAAGATGGCATGAAAAACTGGCTAGTCGGTTATTCAATTAAAAACCAAGATATTCAAGAAGCATTTCACAACCTCTCTATTGATCTAAGGGACTTGGAAAGTGAATTCTTCAATATTAAAACATGGCATAAAATCAACGTGGCACCCATGAGGAGCTACATCGAAGAGTGGCTCAAAAAGGTTGTCAACCAGATCACCAATGAAGGGGAAAGGATGCTTCACACGGTTCCCATAACCGCTGAGCAAAGCCATAAAAGGACATCAGCGAGGAAATGATAAGGCATGGGACACCATCATAGTAAGTTGATATTGATCACATTCTTCTGACTTTGTCGATGTCTTCAACCAGTTACTCTAACAAATATTTAACCGAGGACTAACAATTTTCTCTTTCTTCTTGCCAGGTCTTGTTGTTTTCCATCGCCAACTTTCTTCTTTCTACAAATTTCATTCTTGTACATCTTTGTTTTGTAGTCCGCGGGAGCCCCAATCCTAGTCATTATGGAAAACACATTTATATTTCACAAAATATGTACTGAACTATATATTGTTTTACAAATTCCAAGACAACTATTTTGGGAAATATTCTGAAATGTATTTTGTAACCCAGTTTATTTGAATATAAATATTTGAGGTTGTTCTATGGTGATCTTCAATGTTTGCTGTTATTATTTGAATTTTGTATTTCTTTTTAAAATTAACTCATTTCCATGTATATGTTGCAGTCATGTTCCTGTTTAATATTGTGCATATATTGCAGCTTCCTATATTCCAGAATATGCTTCCATATACAAAATGTTAAGTCATATATTTTTTCTCTATTGCTTATGGGTTTGAGCAAAATTTACGAGCCCAAAACACCCTTCAAATTCGAACATGGTTTACATTTGGACCACAAATAATCTATTAAGATACATTAATATGAATACATTTTAAATAAATATAAACAAAATCTCTTTAAACTTGAACATGACTTTCTCGAGCTCCTGGATTCATCATGGGTTCCCCGGTTAGCGGACTGGAAGATCCTCATCTCCATCTATATAGTCACATCATGAGCCCGACCAACTGTCGTCCCTTTCAACACTTAGCCAATTATTGCACCACGGGGTCCTGACTTAGTGCTATCAAATTCTTATGCCTCGTGTTTCGTGATATATATCTTGCACCCAACACTTTCATGTTATACATTTTTCACCCAACACTTCTGTGATATACATTTTATGCCCGACACTTCCGTGATATACATTTTGCACCCAATATTTTTTCTCTATTGCTTATGGTTTTGAGAAAAATTTGCAAGCTCAAAACACCCTTCAAATTCAAACATGGTTTACATTTGGACCACAAATAATCTATTAAAATACATTAATATGAATACATTTTAAATAAATATAAACAAAACCTCTCTTAACTTGAACCTGACTTTCTCGAGCTCCTGGATTGGTCGTGGGTTCCTTGGTTAGCAGAATGCCAAATCCTCATCTCCATCTATATCTTCACATCATGAACCCGACCAACCGTCGTCCCTTTAAACACTTAGGCAATTATCTCACTGCGGGGTCCCGACTTAGCGCTATCGAATTCTTATGCCATGTGTTTTGTGATATACATTTTTCACCCAACACTTATGTGATACACATTTTGCACCCAACACTTTCGTGATTTACAATTCACTATACCCGGGTTCACAAAAGTTTCAAATCATTTATCGCTCTCTTCAATCCTCGCCACATTCCCGCCCTTCTAAATGCACATTCATTATGCTTTTACTAGTGTCAACTCAGCACACAGGTTCGCTTATTGGCATTAATAAGCAAAAAATGCACTTGACCGGGTTTTACGGGAGTTCTGCCTACCCCCGAGTTGGCGCTATTATCTTACCACGGGGGTCCTGACTTTGCGCTATTAAATTCTTATGCCTCGCGGGGTCCTGACTTAGCCACTTATCTTACCCAACACTTCAACCCTTAGCCAATTATCTCACCGCGGGGTCCCAACATAGCGCTATCGAATTCTTATGCCCCTTGTTCTGCGATATACATCTTGCACACAACACTTATGTGATATACATTTTGCACCCAACACTTTCGTGATTTATAATTCGACCCTGGACTCCTGGAACTCGCAAGCTTCACTATACTTTTTAATATTGAACAGAACTTTCCCCGCCACATTCCCGCCCTTCCCAATGCACATTCATTATGCTTTTACTAGCGACAACTCAGCACACAGGTTCGCTTATTGGCATTAATAAGAAAAAAACACATTAATTCACAACTCACTACACAAGTTCGAAAGGATTGGCAATGCAGATTAATTATGCTTTCATAACTGATTAATAAGTGAATACTTCGAGAACATCTCCCATTAAAACACATTAAACCGCGATTTATGTCATATTATATTATCAGATATATTATTCATATGTTACGTTTCATATTACTTTATGAGAAGATTTCATTTCATACTAATTACTTTCTTCCTGTTATTTATTCCTGGGTAGATTCTTTTTCAATAATTGTACACTAAGATATAAGTTATATCTAAAATTACTATCCAATGTAATTTCAATATACATATTTACAATTTTCTTATCATTTCATTTCTAAAAAACAATTGAACATAACTTTTTAATATTTTTCAAACATCTATTCTAATTACCCTTTACTTACCATACTGTCAATTTCTTTTTTTTTAACAATATTCTTGAACTCTCCCCATTTTCCAAAAATCATCATCATGAATAAAAAAACTAATGCCAAGCAACACTTGTTAAATTCAATGTCCCTATCAATACTTTAGACAAGCCTATTGAACTTTTGACATGTGAATGAAAAGAAAAATAAAAGAGAAGAAATGGATGGTATATATGTGTTTATATTACTTTTAAATTTTTAAACCAAAAATTTGATCGTATAGCACCCTAACAAATATGTCCAAATCTTAAAGGTTGACTTGTTTAAATATACACACTTCCGTCCAAATTTAGAGGCTTTCGTGTCAAAACAAACTTCACTCTCTATAATTAGAAGTTTCTCAACAATTTAGAAACCTTTAATTCTAATTTTCGAACTCGTTCCTCTAAATGAGTCTCACAAGTATTTCTCTCTGATTTAGGGATTCCTCCTCGTGCATTTAATTTATTTTTCCTTCGAGAGTCATATTCGCTTAACAATTTTTAACTATTTTCATTGGGGAGTCTCAATCATCGTCCTGCCTTGCAATTTCTATGTAGTTATAAAGTTTAAGTTTTTTTTTTTTTTTTTAATATAATATTAAAAAATATATAAGTTTAAGTTGTTTTTATTTTTTAATATAATATGTCAAAATATTATATTAAAAAATATATTCGATTGTTATAGTACACATAAATATTTATATAATAAGTTTTTCTGTTGTAGTACACATAAATATTTATATAATTTATATAATAAGTTTTATAAAGAAAAAAGTATATTTATAGGATAAGTTTTTTTGTACACATAAATATTTATATAATAAGTTTTATAAAAAATAAAAATTAAGAAAATCAATATATTTATTCATATTTAATTTATCATTTTATTAATAAAAATATTAATATTATTTTTTTAAAAATATTAATATTATGTTGTTTTACACATAAAATTTATAATATATTAAAAAAATAATAAACATATTATTTTTTAAAAATTTTAATTTAATCTTTCGATATAAAACTAGGTTAACTCCAACCCATTTCCATATGAGGATGGATGCATGCTTATTCAATGGAGTGTAAGTGCTTCATTAAAAACATTGATTTGTCCTTGATGTGGATTTATTCTTATAAGTAAAAAGTTAAAGTCAGCTCATTTCTATGTGGACATATTTTTATTTAATAGATTTTGTCTCTAATCTATTTAAAGATTTTCCGATGTGGGTTTGCACTTTAGTTCATTTTGAATGAGGATTTTTTATTTGTTTAATAAAAATTAGAAATATTATTTTATACATATATATTTTTTAATATATTTATTAATTAAAAAAATAAAATAATAATAAATAATATTAATTAAATATTGTTGGCAGGGTTGTAGATCGATTGGCAAGTGTCGTGTAAATGAAAGGAAATATGTAAAAAGAGGTCTCAAGGTCGATTCTCACCCCGATTTACTCGGAGGGCATGCTTGTGGGTTGTGTGTTTCTCCTTAGTCATGCGAGTACAATACTTTCGTTGCTACCGATTCCCCTAGTTACAAAAAAAAAAATTAATAATAATAATAATTAAATATTAGAGTTGTAAAGTAATATTGGTTATTGATTTTATTTAAATTTTGATTTTTGGTTTTATTATTGACTCTCCTTTACAAGGAGGTTGCAACATAATTTTTTTTATAATAGGGTAGTTTATATAGTAGGCAATTTGCATGACCAGGTCCAACTCTGAATTATTCTAATTGAGGTGCTCTAAGGCGGCTTCGTTTTTCCTTCCATAGTTCTTAGTTGCTTAAAATTGGTTATTTATCTCTAGTTTGTAGGTTTCCCTCTTCTTTTCCATTTCATCAAGCAGTTTTCTAGATGAGATTTCCATTGAGCAAATTGGAGGGATTAATAATGGACATCTACCTCGGTGTGTTTCAAAACCTAGTTGGTATTGTTAAGGGATGGTTTAGAGCCAAAACCTCTCTAGTTAACACGCAGGAGCAGTAGTGGCACTGACCTACATCCATGGCAACATTCATAAGTCTATGAGAATAAGGCCGAATGGATATAGGAAGGGTAAGGTAGATGTGGAGGAAGGCAAAGGATATGATGCAAGAGTCGAGGGTTTAGGGGCAAGTAAGGGAGGAGGAGAAGGTGATGGCATGGAAGTAGAGGGATCCATGCAAGGAAGGAGAGGTGGCATCCTTCAATGGTATGGATGAAGGAAGTAAGGAACAAGTTGAAGAAGGGTGATGGATGATGGATCCCCTTCTTAAACTTTAAACCATGTTGAATACACTTATCAAACGATGGAGTGTTAAGTTCATATTTCAAACTGGTCATGGAATATGGATTGTGGATGTTTTAGAATTTCCAGTGTATCTTTAACACCATCTTGCCTATTCTTAAAGTCAGCCTTAGGTTAGCCATTATATGTGCTTCTATTTGATAGATCTTGAAATGGAAAATGATAACTTTGATGAATATTTAAAGGAGGTTTGTATTCTTTGTAGAGGTAAAGAGGGGTTACAAAATATTAGATGCAAACTTCTAATCTCTTTAAAATGTTAAATAAATTTATATAAATTTTTTATTAATTTTATTTTCTTTTATTATTTTAAATATTAAATACTATTTATTTATTACTTAGTTATATTTTTAAATTATTATTATGATATATTTCATCTATCCAAAATTTATAAATATAAATATTAAAAAATAAATGTAAACATGATATAAATGTAAAGTGGAAATGTAAACTAGATCTAAATGACATAAATGCAAAGAAGTTGAAACTATTAATACTTTGACTAAAATAAAATATTTATTTATATGGAAATGTAAGCTAGATCTAAATGACATAAATACAAAGAAGTTGAAGTTATTAATACTTTGATTAAAATAAAATATTTATTTATAATAAAAAAGGTTGCATGGCAGCGGAGTCCCTACCAGGTTGGGATGGGAGTAAATGCGACCTGGTACAGACACGTGGCTAGAAAGTTGAAATACATTGAAATACTTTTATATATAGGAAATATGTACTTTTGTAATGGATCGCAGGTTGTCAGGCTGGCGATATATAAAAAGCACCGACAGTTCTGCGATACAGAAATTGGGCCTCTGATGTTCTATGTGATACAGAAATCGAGGAGTGGAATTGCGGACTATAGAAATTCATCACAAATAAAAAAATTATACATACAAAATATGTACTTGTATAAAGTAGATATTTAGTTTTATACATACGAAATTTCTACTTTTATAAAGTATGGGGAAGAGATTTTATAGAGGATGCAGGGAGCCCTCATTGCATACTTAGCCAATTTTTGGATCGCGGGTTCTCGGGATGGCGGGTTCAAAATTGGGCCTCTGATGTTCCGTGGCCTACAAATAGCACCGACAGTTTCGCGATATACAAAATGATAGGCGGAGTTTAGTTTGCTTTAAAACTAAGGCTTTTCTTGGAAAAAAAGATATAGCATTGCCGAATTAGTTTTCTTTGCACACGTTTTATAGAGCATGCAGGGAGCGGTCATTCCATACTTCGCCAGTTTTTGGATCATGGGTTCTCGGGCTGGTGGTTTCAAAAATGGGTCTCTGTTGTTCCGTGCCCTACAAACAACATCGAGAGTTCCACGATATAGAAATTGACAAGCGGCGTTGTGTGTCTGTTACATATCTCTGGAAATTACATCAACTTCGTTGAAGACCAAAAAATTAGCATACAATAGGAGACAAGAAATGTAGCATATTCAAATTAGTTTTATTTGGAACAAACAAGAAAGGTTCCCGGAAACCCAAAATTTAGTATACAATAAGGGAATTGTTGAATCGGTTTTCTTTGTAATTTATCAAAAAGTAATAATGTATGTTACATGTTTCTAGAAATTGGTGGGTTCAAAATTGAGTCTCTAATGTTCCATGGCCTACAAATAGCACCGACAGTTCCGTGATATACAAAATGACAGGCAAAGTTGCAGACTATAGAAATTTACAAAAAATTAATGTGCGTTATACAATAGAATAGTAATAACGTTTTCCCAAGTTAGCTTGCTTTAAAACTAAGGCTTTTCTTGGACAAAAAAGATATAGCATTGTTGAATTAGTTTTATTTGTACACGTTTTATAGAGCATGCAGGGAATGGTCATTCCATACTTTACCAGTTTTTGGATCACGGGTTCTTGCGCTGGTGGTTTCAAAAATGGGTCTTTGTTGTTCCATGCCCTACAAACAACATCGAGAGTTTCGCGATATACAAATTGAGAAGCGATGTTGCGAACTATACAAACTTATTATAAAATAAATAATATTTGTTACATATCTCTGGAAATTACATCAACGTCGTTGAAGACCAAAAATTTAGCATACAATAGGAGACAAGAAATGTAGCATATCCAAATTAGTTTTATTTGGAACAAACAAGAAAGGTTTTTGGAAACCCAAAATTTAGTATACAATAAGGGCATTGTCGAATCAGTTTTCTTTGGAATTTATCAAAAATTAATAATGTCTGTTACATGTTTCTGGAAATTTAAATGCATTTGTCATATAGACTGGGATTGGGGCTCCCGCGGACCATAAAAATAAATAAGTACAAGAATTAGGAAAGTTGAAAGAAGTGTGCGACGGTAGTGAGGAAGACTTGAAAAGAAAAAATTGGAAGTTAAGAGTGTTTGGTTACAGTTTTCTATTGAAAGAGGACATAAGTGGATTGATAAAGAAGAGAAGATGACAACATAGACTTAAACTGGATTGATAAACAAAACAAGATGGTAGTATAAACTTACTATGAAGCCGATGCATTTTTGTTGCTATCGTCGATGGGCATTGTAGTCTTGTTGATGGGTTGTTGCCCTTCCTGAACGAGGCCGTCCATTCTCTCTTGGAACTATTCTTCAATGTATCTTTTCATGGGGGTTATGTTGGTTTCATCTCGGATTTATATGTCATAAAGGTCGTTTTCTAATTTCCTTAGATCCATTGAAATACTATGCAGAGTTTGTTCAATTTCTTCATTGTGTGAGGCATAGTCTAGTACCCAACGCTCGTGCTCATCTAGACGATGTTCAAGTATGTTGTAAAACTTTTCGAAACACAACCCCTTTAAAATATCAACTTGTTCCTTGAAGGCTTCTTTGGTGACTGACGAGGATTTGAGAATTAAGTTAGGATCTTGAACCTCATTGGTAGTTCCAGCTAAGTCCAGCTGGAGCAGGCTTGTGAATAAATCTTCCTTTTCTGATATGACTTGTTTACATTACTTGACAATGAGCTACAAGTTGTCAACTTTCTTTTGCCAGCATGCTTTTACTTTTTTGGTGCACTTTGGTGAGGGGAGTTTCTCCTGTCTTCTTTTTAGTTCCGATGTGTTATCGGCATATTTGGCAAAAGGGGCCAGTACCTGATCACATAAAATTTGTTCATTTTTTAAATTTGTCTCCAACTGTTCCAGCAAATCATTGGCCTTCTTTCTGAAGGAAACTAAATTTTGCGATGTTTCCCAGGCTTAAGTAACTACCTGCATTCTTTTGTTGATGTTATTCTCTACAAGGGATCTAGAGCATGCAAGGAGGGTAGAGGATACTTTCATCTTCACTGCAGTGGTAGCAAGCACGATTTTTTCCAAAGGACTGGCAAATTCTGGAGTTGCAAGAAAAGCATGCTCAAATTCGTTGAGGCGTTGTTTCATATTGGCATTTTCTATCTCAATTCCTCCAATGGAATCACGACGAATGTCACCAGTTCCCTGGTGAAATTGGCAGATTCGGGACGACGGCATTTCACTAAAGTTAATCTCTACGCAAGATTTTCCTTTCTTGTTTATTACATCTCTCTTTTCAATGACCAAACTTTTAGATTGGTTGTCAAAAATAGCGCTCTGGATTACGAAGGATTCATCTATGTCAAAAAATTCAGTGTCTGATATTTCCACTGTGGACGACCCAATTTTCTGCATGTGCTCAGCTTCAATTTCAAGTTCCAGTTTTCCACTTTCAATTTGGGGTTCCTCCACCTGCCCTGGATTGTTTTTTCTCTTCTTCATTAGTGGAATTTTGTGAGAACTATCAATATTTATGCGAGGAGGGTTCTTATCTCCTCCTTCATTCAAAGATTTTTGGGTTGCTTTCTTACTGGGGTGGACCGTCGAAGCGATCCTTCGTGATGTTGTGCTCTTGGGAGTGCTAGTGGGGGACTAGGTACTCTTCTCACCAGATACTTTTCCATGTTGTCTGTACAATTCAGTGGCGCTTTGCAATCTCTTTGCATCGTAATCAACAGAAGCAGGATTGTTGTCGACACTGTTCTCATCTTGGGTCAGGTGTGTATGGATAAAAGAGGTGTTAAATCCAACACCCAGTAAATGTTCTCGAAAAATGCCATTAGGGTCGAACCCTTTTAGCCTTTCAATGTACGTTAGGCTCAATTTCTTGAAATGGGCAGAAAAATCATCAATCTTGTTGATGTTTCTGCACACGAAGTCTCTGACTTTCCAGGACAGAGGAATGAACCTTTTTTTTTTCTTGTCATGGAAAAAATGCAACCAGTGGTTGTATTTCCTTGTTATATATGAAACAAACATCTTGTCCATGATGTGGCATGGAAGGAAGGCAATATTTTTCTTAGAGCCAAAGAGCATGAGGACACTGTGATTTTCCTCTTGCTCAAGTGTGTCCTTCCTATTCAAAAACTTTGTTGCCTGGCCAGACATCCGCGGAGCATCCTTGCCTAATAGTAAATCTTTGAAAATTGAGACAAAGCCATTAAAAACTTCATAAAAACAATGGGCGGCCTTGTGTCTCCACAGGGCCTTGTGCCAGAATGTTACTGGGTCGAATCCACAATTTATTTTATTGGAAAGAGAAATTTTTGGAAACGGACAACAATACACAATTGCGAAAATCAAGTAGGATAACATATAAAATTTATTGGATTCTTTGAATCGTGAAAACTGGGAGCAGAGCTTAATCAAAATTAGCTTCCCCCAATCGAAATTGTATTGTTCCTTGACTGTGAAATGAAAAATATAAATAATTATATGGGAAATGCTTGTTGTGGATGCCTGTCCCATTATTCTTGTAACCAGCCAAGCAATTTCCCAGAATGGATTTCTAAAGGAACTTGCCTGCAGCCTTCTGATATCTTCAGGAACTGTTGTCAGGTCTTTGAGGAAGTCCGCTAAGATGTCCAACCCGTTATGATGTTTTTCTAGAAAATGTTTGCAGTCTTGTACTCTGAATGTTAATGTTGGGTTCGGAAATTTTAACATCTCGCGGAAGAGATGAGGCGACAAAGAAACAGGAGAGTGGTTGAACAGTGGAATAATTCTTTGTCTTGAAATATATTTTTCGGCGCACCAAGAGACCACCTCCTTAGAGTCAAAAACCTCAGGAACGCAGCCTGCACGAGCGATTCCAAAGGTCCAAATCACTGTGTTTTGGGCAAAACGGGATGAATAGTAAAAGTATGCCCTGGACCACTGAAAGCTCTGGTCCTCTTGTGCGAACATATTTACTGTATCTCCACAAAACTTTTGTCGAACTGGTGCCATAAGTCTACAAGAACGTTTATTTGTTCCAGCTGATGAATGAAATGAAAAGTTGGAAGGGATAATATAACCCTGCGTAAATTTTGGTTGAAAGTGTGTGAATGGGAGATGTCCTCAAGAATTTCGTTGATTAATGACAATTTGGACGGTTGTTGCATGATGCATTGTTAACATTAAACAGTACTAATTGCATACATAGAAATGCCAACACGTTGGATATTGCAATGAGCGATTAAGCATTGTAGATTTCTTGAGCGGCCCAACACGAGGATGCGTGTTGGAGATGAACAATCGGAAGGGACAAAATAACTCTCGGCACATCTTGGTTTAATGCGTAATAATGGGAGATCTCCTTGAGGTTTTCAGCCATTAATGACAATGTTGATTGTTCTTGCATGATCAGTTGTTAGCATGAAAGGTTTCTAATCACATAGTAAGAAAGTATGGAGATCACGAGAAGGGGAAAAAAGATAGCTACAAAATAGGGTTGCAACGTACAAGCGTGTAGGGTGAGGGCGCGAGGGTCAAATTGTATGTCTCAAAAATTTTCGAGTGAAATAAGCGTAACAGCGAAGAGGATATGGTAGGATAGACGAAAGAACAAGAAGTTAGTGGGGATGAAAGGCACCAAGAGATACCTTGAAACATTTGTGAGCAGTGGTAGAGTGACCGTGTTGGAATTGTAGATTTTGTGAACCCGGCAACAGGATAATCCAAAACAAGGTGAGAAGGTGTCTACAAAGGAGGAGAGGCCTGGACCTTCTAATTGTATCACTTTGAACATTTGAATGAATAATCTGTAACACGGAAGAGCGGACGATGTCGGAATCCTGTAGTCAATTTGTATATTGCGGAGAGTGCAATCAAATTGTTTCGTACCTCTGTGTCCAGTTGTCAGTACTAAGAGATAATTTAGTATTCAAAATAAAATTTTAGAAACTGTTAGATAGTTCATAGGGACTAGCATCCATAAACAATGGCAATCTCCACCCCGCCAGTCCTACATTTCGTGTGTCAATTTGTATATCGCGGAACTGGGAGCATTGTTTGGAGGACACGAAGCAATGGAAGTGCAATGTTGAGTCAACCACTCTGCGGGTTCACTTGTCAATTTGTATATCGTAGAACTATGGGTGCTATTTGTAGGCCACAGAACAATGGAGGTCCAAGTTTGAGCTCGCCTGCCCGAGAACCCGCAATCCAAAATGTCGCTAGATATTGAATGCAGAATTTGTACATGCTCTATAAAATATCATGAGAATTAGTACATGCTCTATAAGATATCATGTCCATAATTTATAGTCCCATAATACACGTGAAGAAAAAAAAGGGAAAAAGAACATAGTAGTTAGCAGTGGAATTGTAGATCACGGGAAGAAAAAAAAGGGAAAAAGAATGGAGTAGTTAGCAGTGGAATTGTAGATCATGGAAATTTAGAGTGGAGGATGTATATAACGGAGAAACATATCGTAAGCATCGAAAGCAACAGCGGTCGGTAAGATTCGTTGTCTGATTATATAGATGGAGATAAACATATGTCAACCCGCCAACGTTGGAGTTGCATATTTCATGAACCGGGAAACAAGAGGATCCAAAACAGGCTGAGAAAGTGTCTGCAAAGGAGGCAAGGCCCGGACCTTCTAATTGTATCGCTCCGAACATTGGAATGCATAATCTATAACATGGAAGAGCGAACGATGTTGGAATCCGATAGTCAATTTGTATATTGCAGAGAGTGCAATCCCAACTAATTCATACCTTTGTGTCCAGTTGTCACTACTAAGAGATAGTTTAGTATTCAAAATAATTTTTTAGATACTGTTATATAGGGAAAAAATAAAAAATAAAATATTTTTTTAGATACTGTTAGATACTTCATAGGGATTAGCATCCGTAAAAAATGGCAATCTCCACCCCACCAGTCCTGCACTCCGTGTGTCAATTTCTATATCGCGGAACTGGGAGCGTTGTTTGGAGGACACGGAAAAATAGAAGTGCAATGTTGAGTTATCCAATCTGTAGGTGCGGTTGCCAATTTGTATATCGCGGAACTTGAGGTGATATTTGTAGGGCATGGAACAATGGAGGCCCAATTTTGAGCCTGCCCACCTGGCCGAGAACTCGCAATCCAAAATGTCGCTAGGTATGGAATGTGGAATTTGTACATGTTCTATAAAATATCATGTCCATATTTTATAGTCCCATAATACACAGGAAGAAAATAAGGGAAAAAGGACAAAGAAGTTCGCAGTGGAATTCTAGATAATACATGGGAAGAAGAGAAGGGAAAAAGAACCAAGTATCTTGCAGAAGAACATCTAGTGTTTTCTTATTAATGCAAATGCTTGTTAATCCCTGCTGAGTTCTCACCAGTTAACGCATAAAGTGCAGATCACGGAAGTATCTTTCATACCACTGTGTCCACTTGCCACTAGTAAGAGCATTGTTGATGTATATCAGGAAGGACGCGAAGTTGTTGGGGATGGAAAGAAGCAACATATACTTTGAACGAACTTAATGTATACAAGAAACCCGCGGTGGAATTGTAGATCATGGATGTTTTGAGTGCAAGATGTATATAGAAGAACGATAAGCAGCTCGTTTCGCAAGCACCATCCCCACAGCGGCAGGCATAAAATTGGCTAAGTATGAAAAGGAATAGCGGTCATTCGGATCCGTCATGCGAGGATATAGATGGAGATGTTAAGGCATGAATTGTAGATCACGAAAGTATCTTTCGTACCAGTGTGACCACTTGTCACTAGTAAGACCATTGTTGATGTATGTCAGAAAGGACGTGAAGTTGCTAGGGATGAAAATCAACAACAGATACTTTGAATGAAGTTAATGTATATGAGGAACCCATGGTAGAATTGTAGATCACAGATGTTTTCAGTGCAAGATGTATATAGCGGAACGATAAGTAGCTGGCCTCGCAAGCGTCGGCCCTGCAATGACGGGCATAAAATTGGCTAAGTATGGAAAGGAACAGCGGTCGGTCGAATCCGTCTTGCGATGATATAGATGGAGATGAAGATATGTCAGCCCGTCGTACATAGAAATACGACTAAGTATAAAACTAGAAAGCCATAATGGACGGGAAAAGAGATAAGTATCTGAGAGTCGGGAAAACCTTTTTTTTCGTTTATTAATGGCAATGTTTTTGAACCTATGTTGGCTTCTCACTAGTAAAATCATCAAGTGCACATCACTGAAGTTCTTTTCCTACAACATGTATATGATGAAACAGGGGACATAGGTGCTAGATACCGCGAACCTGAGGCCTAGTGTCCAGATAACTGGCTAAGTATTGGCCAAGACGAAGTTTTGATATCTATTTCAATAGTATTCGTACTAGTATCTATCAATGGAGAAAATTTTCATATTTATCTGAATAGTATTCATACTAATATATATTAATGGATTGTTTATGTTTCAAATGCAAATTATCTCCCAATTTGCAAGATGCTCTTCGGCTCACAAATTTCGTTGAAACCAGGAAAATTTTGACGGCAAGATGTACATAGCGTAATAAGAAACATGAATTTGCATTATAGTCTCAACAAGATAAATTTCTTATCATCTATTCATCTTGTATTCGTTGCAATGACATCAGCAAATGGCGGCTCTCCATAAACATCAATATCTAAATTAAATTAAAGGCAATCAAAATTTGTTGTGACTTTAAGTAATTAAAGCATAAATTGCAAACTACGGAAGTTCCTAGGCTGCAAGATGTATATGACGGAACAGTGGATATGTTTGTTTAATACCGCAAACCCAAACATAACTGCCTAAGCTTTGCCAAAGAGGAAGTTTTTTGTATTTTTTCCAATAGTATTGATATTAGTATATATGCACGGATATTATCAAATAGAACAAGCTGCAATATATCCAACATACTTCACAGGAACATTGTGTCAACAGTTCAGTTGCCTTGTTGTAACTCATGAATTCATTCTATTTACGAAACCTGAAGAATGGGAGAAGAATGGGTCCTCCAAATTTCTTTCTTTAAATACAGAGCCGACGCCACATAAGTATGGCGTATGAAAAAGTATTTTTAAATGTAAAATGTAAAGAAAGAATAGACCATGTTTTATTTAGATTGAAGTAGTGAGCCGAAGAAACAAAAGCTTGTCCTTCATGTTTAACGACACAGGGGAAGAAGGTACAAAATACAATTAAAACAAATACCAGAAATTAGAAAATACTATTAAGAAATAAACCAAAATTATTCTATATTCAAATAAGATGTGTTACAAAATACAGCTAAGGCTATTTGCGACAACGATTGTGATTTCACCTGCCGTCGACCAATTAAAAATATGTACATTGATGAAGCTTCTTCACACTTTTCTTGACGTTCAAACTCTTTATTCGTAAAAAACGAGTTGAATATCAATTTTGGGTTTTGTACTTAATCGGTGTTGCGAAGTGCATCTATCTCAGTTTTTTGAATACCTTGTTTCTTCCAGATTTGGCCTGCTTGCAATGGCTGCTTATTCAACATTCCATTCTTTGTCAAGTATTAATTTCTTTCTGCCATCGAAAATTTGGGGTTTAAGGTGTTTTCTTTGCAATGTTCCTGAGCATTCACATCCAAGACAACTTAGAAATGTGATTCAGGCTGATTTCAAAGTGAACGGAGTCGTTTTATGTCACAACAGTTAAGGCAGAGGGAAAAAATTCAAGTATATAGTGACTTGTATTCTCCCTATATTCGATCGTCTGTTTGGTTGAGAAGCCTGCCTGAGGATTTGTATGTGGAACTTCTTTGCTTTATTATAGTAAATTGGAAGAAATGTCCAACCCAGATGAAAAATGAAAATATTTTGAGGTACATAACTTATTCGGGTAGATGAGGTGTGGCAAGTGCATCAAATGTTGCAAAATGCAGCAGCACGGGTCTGGCAAGTGTATCAAATGTTGCAGATGGCATTATAATATATCTTTCCTCATAGTGGGGAAGGTATGGCGGCCCACAAAAAGGTATGGAATGTTCGGAGGTGACGCCAAATATGTGGACTCTGCAACTACATCCAGAGGAAACCAAACAAACTTTGACAAAGAACATGGCTTTCTATCAAGTCGGCTACTAGAGCCACATGCAGGTCATCAAACTATGAAATATAAACTCTTGTAGTGATAATATGTCGTTTTATCCACCTATACAAATTATGTTACCATCCTTCGAGGAAGACAAATACTTGTGCGATATCTACAATTCGATACAGTGGCCAAATCTGTGTTGTTGCAAGAAGCTATATACTTAAACGAAGAACTATCTTGTAGGTGACCTAAAAAACCATTACAATTCTCAGCGAGAAAACAAAGAAGTTCAACAAACAAATCTCCAGGCAGCCTTTTCAACCAACCAAAGCATCGAACACAAGGATAACACCAACCAGAACATACTTGTTTTTTTTTTTTTGTCCTCTCTGAGTTTCTCTTGTATAACAGAGTTTTTTTTTTACTCAAATCTAACGTCACATAAAACCAGTCTCTCTTCTTTCATCTTCCCCTCAATCGCATCTCTAAGTTGTCTTACATATCCATGACCAGGAACATTAGAACGAAGGCACCCTAAAGCGCAACTCTTTGATGATAGAGAGAAATGGAAATAAGTTTTTAAAAGCAAGGTTGGATGGTCTTCCATACATTTTGTGTTGATTCATTTTAATGACAGATGTTCTCGATATTTTAAGTTATTAATGTCAATCTTTTTGAATATGTACGTTGAATAGTGACTAGCAACACGTATTAAAATTCCCATATCCAAGTAGATTCTCAAATCTGACATCTAAGATATGCACAATATTAAAGAGAGACATGACGTCAAAGCCTTTGTGGGTCACACGTTCGTGAACTATGCTGAAGCTTTTAAGAAAACTAAAAGTGCACAAGCAAAAAAAATAAAATAAAAAGTATTTTCACAAATTTAAAATGCAGGCAAAAAGAAATTACCAGATCCCATAATATTCGATTGTCTATTCATTTTAATGACATATGTGCTCGAGCTTTCTAGTTATTAAAGCCCATCATTTTGAAATGCACAATATTAAAGAGGGACGTGACCTGAAGGCCTCTGTGGGTGACACGTTCGTGAACTATGTTGAAGCTTTTAAGAAAACTAAAACTGCAGAAACAAAAAAAAAACTATTTTCACAAATTCAAAATGCAGGCAAAAAGAAATTACCAGATCCCATAATATTCACATGTCTATTCATTTTAATGGGAAATGTCCTCGAGCTTTTCAGTTATTAAAGCCCATCATTTCGAAATGCACAATATTAAAGAGGGACATGACGTCAAGCCCTCTATGGGTGACACGTTCGTGAACTATGCTGAAGCTTTTAAGAAAACTAAAACTGCAGAAGCAAAAAAAAAAAAAAATCACAAATTCAAAATGCAGGCAAAAAGGCACTTTCATAGGTAAGGCACTTTAGTACTCAATGTTCTTCAAATTCAATGACATTTTTATTATTTGAGTAAAGGGGAAAAAACATATGACAACCTAGAAGGAAGGTCATATATGATGGACAACCCATTAGAAGAAGCCATAGCGAGAATGCGAATTGAGTATCTGATAACCATGGAACTACGTTGTGTTTGAGTCTTCAACTTTCCCTGCCTGTTCAAAATAAAAAACAAGGAAGGGTTGAATATTAGCCTGTCTATTTATTTTAATGGGAAATGTCCTCGATCTTTCCAGTTATTAAAGCCCATCTTTTCGAACCTGTCTGGTCGGTTCTGACTTTTGAAAGAACATTTAATGTGTATTGGGAAGCGTTGAATGTAGCAGGGATGGAGCCCTATGTAACAGACGTTACTACTAGTTTTTTGTTTTTTTCGACGAGCGTATGTAGAACATACGTAAAGAAAAGTAATTCGAGAATGCTATTTTTTTTGCACATGATTGAAATTCAAATAGTCCGCAAGTCTGATTGTCTATTTGTATATCGCAGAACTATTCATGTTATTTGTAGGACACTGAACAATAGTGGCTGAAGTTAGAGCCCGCCACCCTGAGAACCTGTGATCCAAAAAATGCTTACTATTTTTTTTGTGTGTTTTTTTATCCACCAGGGTATGTAAAACGACGTACGTAAAGTAAACTATTTCGACAATGCTAATTTTTTTAGACATGACGGCCTTCAAATTCAAATAGTCTACAAGTCCGATGGTCAATTTGTACATCGGGGAATTCTCCAATTGTCAATTTTCAGCCGCCCACCCTAAGAACCCACAATGGAAAAACTGGCTAAGTATGGGACGAGGGCTCCGTGCATGCTTTATATATCTACTTTATAAAATTACATATTTCCTATGTTTAATTTATGTTGTCCAGGAAACCTATAATTTGATAAATTTCAATGTCTTTTGTTCAGGAGCCCTTCCTTTAAAAAAAACTAATTTGGAAATGCTAATGTATACACCATAGTTCGATACCACCTACCCTCCAAGCTGCGTCCATAAAACTGGCTAAGTATGCAACCAAACGACGACCGGTCGGAATGATCGCGGAACTGTCCATGCTATTTGCAGGGCACAGAGCAACAGAAGCCCAATTTTCATCCTGCCACCCCGAGAACCCGCGATCATTAACTTATGTTGTCAAGGAAACCTATAATTTCATAAATTGCATTATCTTCTGTCCAGGAGGTTTTTTTTTTAAGAAAACTAATTCGGGAAAGCTAATGTATACACCACACACGACTTGTCATAGTATGCAACTGAACTGCAATCGCTTGGAATGACCACACAAGCACAAGAAACTAGAGTCAAATGCATTTTACAACACAAAAGTAAAAGGGAGAGAACAACTATATCTCCCACACAGCAAAAGGCAATTTCATAACTATGAAACCGTAGTAACACAGAATCCATGGAAAAAGCATCGGCAGCTATGAAATATACTTTGAGCTTGACAAACTCTGCTTCAAAGCGTAACAGATGCAATTGACATTGTCTGCAATTCTTTACTCTATTATTTTACTTAAAAAGCCTAATTTTCAACCTGCCACCCCCAGAAGCCACGATCATTAGCCTATGTTGTCCAGGAAACCTATAATTTCATAAACTGCATTATCTTCTATCCAGGAGGCCTTCTTTTAAAGAAAACTAATTCAACAAAGCTAATGTATACACTGAACACGACCTATCATAGTTCGATAGAACCTATTCGCGAAGCGACGTCCATAAAACTAGCTAAGTATGCAACCGAACGGTGGTCGCTCGGAATGACCACAGAAATGCGACAAACTAGAGTCAAACGCAATTTACAATAGGACAGTAAAAGGCAGAGAACAATTATATCTCCCACACAGCAAAAGGCACTCTCATAACTATTAAACCATAGTAACACAAAATCCATGGAAAACACATTGGCAGTTATGAAATATATTTTGAGGCCGACAAACTCTGTTTCAACGTGTAACAAATGCAATTTACATCACCTGCAATTCTTTAGTCTGTTATTTTATCTTAATAGTATTCTATGCAAACCGAAGTGAAAAAAAATATAACTAGAGATCCAACCGCAGATGCAACATCCCAACATTGCAAACCTTGGGCAAACAAGAAAAAACACCAAATAAGAACCCAGCCAAGAAGCACCAAAAGGCCCAAGTGTAGGCGCAGGACCAGAACCCTGCAAAGTCGAATCAAGCAACAATAAACAACATACAACAAAGAAAGGAACAAGCAGCAACCACCCCCCCCAGGAACGAGGCTCTTCCAATCGCAACTGCAGAAACCCAAACGTGTAAACTGCAACAACACGAATAGGCAAGCAAGAACAACGAGAACATGCAAATAAGAAATCAGTGCCATGAAAAAAGCAAGCATGGACCAGTGAACCAGCGATGCTACTGGAGAATATAAATTTTAAAAACGGAAGAAAATGTCTTGTAACAAGCCTGTTAAGTAACCATTCAACACTACCAAGCCTGTTAGGTAAACATTTAAGTCTGTCAGAAATGCATTGTAAACATTTAAGAAAAAAATTCAATGTGGCAGGTCTCTGACGTATCCCAAATAAATTCATATATTGTTTGTAACAATAGTTCGAACACCAGAGAATGTATTGCAAACCCAAACTTTGGATACGCCACCATATCAAACATTGCCTAAATTTACCTAGCATAAAATGCTAAACCAAACATTCGAATTAATGGTAGCATTAATCCACCTTTGACGAATGCATAACAAAATTTATGATTCAAAAAAGACTATATACTGTCAAATACTTTGGAAATGCAAACATATTTTACATTGGGAATAACGAAGGCAGCGATAAGACCTCCAATCCTTTGTCCAATTAGATCATGGCAAACATGATACTTTTTATTATATAAAAATCAATGTTTTCACTTCCCTTGTTCCAACAATAGACAATAGGGAAATATTTCTGGTCAACACACAAAGTAATGCCAGGTCAACGATTTATCGATCGCTATAGTCCCTCTATGCTTGCGGCAGGGACTAATAAAGAATATAAACATGGTCAAGATTATTTATAAATAAATGATGAATATAAACATGATCAAAATGCAAAGGATGGAGTGACAAAGTATATATATATATATATATATATATATATATATATATATATATATATATATAATTTTAATATAATAAAAATAAATTGAATATTAAATAATTTTAAGAAATCCCCATTTACTTGTATCAAAGAGACATATTTTTCGATTTTAAACACCCTTAAAAAATAAGAAACTACACACCTGTAGTTCTATTTGTATCAAATTAATGACATGGCTCGGTTCCTCTATTTCATGAAAATAGATTAATGCGAGCGTGTCTCTTGTCCAGTCAAATATGATCGAGTATCTCACATAAAGTGACGTGGCTTTCGTGGAAACAACTTCACCACATGTCACATTTGATATATCATTTTTATTTTAATATATTATCTGTAATAATAATAAATAAAATTCAAACGAATAAAGTGACGTGGTTTTCGTGGATACGACTTCACCACATGTTACATTTGATATATCATTTTTATTTTAATATATTATCTTTAATAATAATAAATAAAATTCAAACGAATTAAATTAGTTTAGATAGGATTATATTTTTAAAAATTAAAGTTTCAAACTTGATCATCGAATTAATGTATTTAGATGGTGTACGTGAATTCTATGTTTTTAATTATGAAAGAATATTATTATACATTTTCAGCTCCACGTATCCCACTTAAACTTTAAGATAATTATTTAATTATTTATTAATAAATAAATTTAATTAAAATATTTTTTCAATTATTTTATCAATGCTATTTATGAATACTTAGATGTAAACGGACTATTATATTTAATTAATTTGAAGCTGTGGGCGTTACCAAGGATCTCACAATCTTTTCCTCGGCTGGATGAGCACGTCAATCCACATACAAGAGGACGAAATAAAAATAATATTTTGTGTTCCATGTAGTCCATGAGGTAGAAGGAGTGGAAGATTCTTTTCATTGAGTTCAATAATATTGATGTTACTTTGTCACATTACATCATGTTAACATTCCACATAACAACAACTATGTTGACAACCCTACTCATATTATTTTAAAAATCAACATAAACAATTATTTTGACAAGCCCACGTTTTAAACTTAACAAAATAAACAACTATTTTGACAACTTCATTATACAATTACAATGTTGGCAATTTGGTGGGGAAGAGAGATATGAAGGGCAAAGAATTAATTAATTGTGAGAAGTTCGACATACCATGATCTTTATGTTAATGGGAGGAGGTATTCATAGAGGTAGGGAGGAAGTATCCATAGAGGTATCGGCCTTCCTACTAATATAATAGTTGATTGGTTGTAAGAGGAATATATGTTCTTGTTCGACATCTCAATCATCTTTTATGGGACATATTGTTTGAGTGTATGTGTCAATAATAAACAATGGACCATAAACACGATGATAAATAGTGGGATATGCAATGTTTGTGTGGTGTTCCTTGTTAACTAAAATATAATATTCAGAACAAAATATATAGAATATAATTGTGGAAAGCAAATAAATAGAGTGTAATGGAAGAAAATATAGTTGCCAAAAAGAAATAAACAGAACTAAAATTGGAAAATAACAACGATAAGTGATCCTTTATTGATATTCAAAATTGGATGCAATGTCCAGTTGCCTCTTCGAGGGGGCCACCTCCAACATGAGCAAAGTTGCAAATACAGTAATATTCACTTGACAACCAATTACATAATTTCTACTACTATATATAGTTTATGATTGACCAAAACCCCAACCACCTAGTGGACCTATATTAATGACATCTC
>JASDQU010305726.1:146724-167645 GCA_032191745.1 Picea mariana | reverse complement strand
TCTAATCAGTCCAGATTACAACAAGATTTTCTACATTTTCTCTTTTGCTTCTTATGACACAGTGGCAACAGTTCTGCTACAGAAAGATGATGACAAAATGGATCACCCAGTTGCTTTCTTCAACAAAACACTCAAAGATGTTGAACTAAGGTATGATCCTATTGAAAAACAAGTCTATGCTCTCATAAAATCTTTAAAAGATTTCAAAATTTATATCCTCCACTCAAAAGTCATTGCATATGTTCCTTCACCCTCCATGAAATATGTTTTGACTCAGCCTGATATTGATGGAAAGAGAGCTAAATGGATTGCAAAGCTGATCGAGTTCAACATTGAAGTGAAGCCCACCAAATTGGTAAAAGGCCAAGGCCTTGCTAAGATTTTAACGGAGGAAAACCATGAGTTGTTGGACATAAATTTCATAGGGGAAAATTCAGTGAATTTACAGACGGAGCTGGCAGCAGAAGGACAACATAACAATTAACAGGTGGCAGAGCATTTGTCTTCTTGTGAATGGTACTCAGGTATTATACATTTTTTACAAAAGCTAGAGGTTCCTCTTGAACTCAGCATGAATCAAGCCCGAGCCCTTAAGCTTAGAGCCATCAAATTTTGCATTTACAATAATCTGTTATATTGGAAAGACCATGTTGGTTTACTACTCAGATGTTTAGACAAAGAAGAGTTAGTGGAAGTTATGCATTAGTTCCATTCAAGTGTTTGTGGAGGTCATCATTACTGGAAGACCACAGTTCATAAAATTCTAAGAGATGGATACTATTGGCCTTTTCTTTTCTCAGATGTGTGTACCTTCCTCAAAGCTTGTGATAAATGTCAAAGATTCACAAGAAAACAACAGCTAAAATCCTTGCCCCTGAGACCTATAGTAGTGAATGGCCCTTTTCAGCAATGGGGTTTAGATTTTATAGGTGAGATAAATCCTTTGTCTAGTGGTCAACATAAGTGGATCTTAGTAGCCACAGATTATTTTACAAAATGGATAGAGGCAGTTCCCACCAAGAATTCCACTCACCAAGTTGTCATGAAGTTTCTCTATGAAAATATCTTGAGCAAATTCGACTATCCCAAAAGGCTGGTAACAGATAATGCAACAACTTTCAAAGCAGAGGCATTGGTCGACATGTGTGAATTAATGAGCATCTAGTTGGTACATTCGACCCCCTACTACCCTCAAGGTAATGGCCTGGCCGAATCATCCAATAAGAACTTAATTAAAATCATCAGAACATTGTTAGAGGAGAACAAAAAGAATTGGGATTCTAAACTAAAATTTTCTCTATGAGTAGACAGAGTAACTATCAAAAAGTCCATAGGAACCTCTCCATTCAAATTGGTCTATGGGACTGATGCCATTTTTCTGGTTCAGTTAATTTTACTAGTGGCTAGATTCTTTCAGGAAGAGCAAACTGAGTCAAATGATATGGTAAGAAGAATGCTTGATTTGGTGGAACTGCAGCAGGCCCACGAACAGTTAGTGGACAGATCAGAGGCTCATCAAAAGAAGATCAAAGATACTTTTGACAGAAAGGCAAAGGTGGATAATTTTCAGGTTGGTGATTGGGTTCTGAAATGGGACGCTCTCAGACAGGATAAAGGCAAACATAACAAGTTTGATTCTTTCTGGACCGACCCTTTCATGATAACTCAAGTACAACACAACAACACATTCATTCTGCAGAATCTAGGAGGTGAAGAAATAATCGGTGGCCCAGTCAACGGGCGATTTCTGAAACTCTATTTTGTCTAAGGCTATGAAGCCTGGTCATTGTAATTTTAGTTTTAGTCTTTATTTTTGTAGAATAACTCCATGACCAATGGAAACACTAGAAGATAGTTTTTAGTTTTCTTTTTCAAGAAAGGCATTGGTTCTGTGGTTCTTGAAGCCTCACGGGGAGGCGTTCATCCCCAATAGGAGCCAGTGTTATCTCCTCAAATAAATTGGTGGAGATTTTGCTTTTTAGGTGATAGATTTTGGTCCAAAATTTATTTCTTAATTTTTGTAGGTAGGTTGGAGAGTCTATTTTCTGTCAATAAACTCAGAAGGAACTTTTGATTTGGTTTGGTCAAGAAAAAGACAGAATCTCAGGTTTCGATGGTTTAGGCGAGCCTGAAACGCACTCATTAACCACCGAAAGCCTTCGTTCTCGGTAGTTAAGAGGAAAAATCAAAAGCTCAGTTAACTACCGAAAAGATTTCAACGGGAAAAATGAAAACACGTGGTTTCGCACGAGCCAGTTGTCAATTGGCGCAATCATGAAGATATAACCGCTGAAAGTCCATGGAGGTGGTAAGGTATGCATGTTCTTGTTGTATCTATCCAAATATTAATACCCTGTTGTCCTTTTAACTACATTTGTCATTTCAAAATTAAGGCTCGACAAAGACACAGAAACTCATGCATGTTTCTCGACTAACAGAAATGATTAGTCACGTAGCCCCTCACTATCTCCAGTCATGAGAAAACAGATCCATTATGAACCCGATTAATCTCTGATTTGATCTCCATTTATTATCAATTCGAATCCGGTAGTCATTGTGACAGTCTTGAGCCCATGATTTCATCAAGCAAACACATATCTAGAGACCATAATCCCGTTTTTTGTGGTGATTGTCGAGTGCAGTTCAAGTTCAGTAGATCGTTATCAAGCCAATTGTCATACCAATCAATCCAAGTCGAGTCATCAGGTAGTTCAAATCCCATAATGTTTCAATTTAATTGTACATCTCACCGAAACTCAAAATTTTCAGCTTGTATTCAGTTAGTCTGTTGCCTAAATTCGGTTAGTGATTGAGCTTTGTGATCAGAACTCTGAGTCACCCTGTCTCGTTTATTTTTCTCTGAGTCATACTCCCTGTCACCCTAAATCATAGAATCTTTGTCTCCCTGGCACAAAGTTTTTCCTAAATTGTAGGTACAGTCAGCATTTACTAAATGCCAAAAGCAGGGCCAGTTCTAAGGGTTGAATTGGATGGAGTTTGGTACCTTGAGGCGCACCCTGAGGTGGCCGAGTTCTTCAAGCAAACTGGAGTCTATACGTATTGTGAAAAATTGGCAGATTTTCACCAACAAGTGTCTGAAACCTTTGCTATCTCATATGATGGAAGAACAACAACAGTGGGAAAGGAACAGTTTATGGTTGATGAGGCAGCCATAGATGAGTTTATTGGTCTCCCCAAAACAGGTGATTGTTGGTTCAAATCAACTGTACCTTCAAACATTGTATTTAGATCCTACCTACAGCCTCTGCACAAAGATCTTACATGGAAAAAAGACATACCAATGTCTTATCTGGAACCTAAGTGGCAATCTCTCCTGAAGGAAATCTTTGCCTATATCACCTGTGAAGGTAGATACAACAGAGTCATGTTCTACCACTTCAAACTTTTAAATCACTTGACAGGGAGATCTCCCATCAATTTACCGTTTTACTTGCACAAATCCCTCACGAAAATGGCTAGGCAAGTCAAGGCCAAGCCCACTAAGGTGGCAAGTAGATTGTCTCATCAAGGACTCATTACTCTCATTGTCAAAGAGTCATTGAAGAAAAGGCAGGTAGATTGGAACTACTTCCTCTTCTGGAATGAATTCCAGTCTGATTGGCAATAGGAGGAGAAGGGTTAAAAAGCTGCCACTAAGAAGACCATTACTCCTAAAAGCAGTCATAGAAAACGGAAGGGTATCTCACCACCAAGAGATCCGATAGAATCATCCTCTGTTAAAAGAAAAAGAACCAAAAGAAAGTTACATTTTGAGGGTGAACAGACCAAGGACCTTGTTGAAGGAAGTAACCCTTTAAACTTACCATATAGTGACTCGGAGCCAGAACAGGAGTTAGCAGAGACACAAGGTGATGAACATGCTGGACAAGTTGCAGAAGATTGTTCCAACTTTCCCTCACCAACTCCCCCAGAGGCACACAGTCCACCATTGGCAAAAGCTTCTTCAAGCAAGCCTAAAGCATCTAAGGCACAAAAAATCAATAAAATCTTGCAACAAGTCTATGAAATGGAAGTCTTAGAAAGAGTTATTAAAAAGGAAAATACAGACTTGACTGAAAGAAATGCAGAACTTTTCAACATGAACCAAAGCCTCAAAGAAAAGCATGATAAGATCAAAGACAAGAACATGGTGTTGATAAGGGAGAACATGAAGTTGTACAGGCAGCTTAGAATTTTGAGGCTGAAATTAAAAGATTCTCAATCGCCAACACAGGAGCAAACATGTTTGGAAACTCTAGCCAACTTAGCTACAACCATGGTAGATATACCACAGTCTTCCACACAACAAGTTGAAGTTCAAAGATCTGCATGAAGAGGAGCTGCATCGTCCAAAAGACCTTGAACACTCAGCAAAGCATCAAGGTAATCATTTTTGCAAATTTTGAAGTTTTGACAAAGCCAAGTTTTCGGTGGTTTAGGCGAACAGGACGACTGTTCATTAACCACCAAAAGCAGAGCTTTCGGTAGTTAAATCACCCAGAAGTATTCTATGTTAACCACCGAAACATGTAACTGGACAGAGAAAGCTAATTTTTGCACAGATCGAGGTTTTTCTGATCCAAATCATTTGAAAACACTCATGATGGATGGATGATGAATTATATATTCAGTTTCAAGATTAATTTTTGGTGCATAAGGATTAGAAAGGGTATCCAGGTTGGTTTTAGCACTTATTTTGGTGGAAACAGATTGGATTTTTTGCACATCTCAACAAATTCGAATTGTATCTCTTGGAAGAGTCACCACTCAGCCTTGGAAGGCTATTCTGCATTACACAATGACTCTACAAGATATGAAGACCATGAAATGTGGGATTGACCTCATTTTGGGGATCATTCCCTATCTTTTGCAAACTGAATTTTGACTTTCTATCTTTAGCATATCTGATCCATGCTTTTAGGATCTCAAAACTGCATTGTAAAGCTATAAAGCTAAAGATAGAAGATGAACTAGAGGTTCGATTTTGAGTTCTATATGCTATTGTTTTGTATGAAAGACACTTTCTTTAATATATCAGCCTGCAAGCTTCTTTCATTTGTTACAGTCAGACCTTCTTTCATCTTTGTCTATGCTTATGAGTGGAATTAGTTCTTTTGTCTATGTTTAATGATCCTATGGTAACTGTCATCTTACTTTTGATTGTTAAGCAAGAATCACAAGCATCTTTGGCTAGTTTGTTGACCCATCATATATATGGTTTTATGTATGTTTTGGTTAATTGATTAGTTTTCTTATCCATTTGTTATACAAACCTATCTGACAATAGATCTTGAAGGCCTTGTGTTGTATGATTATAGTTAAGACTGTCTTGAGAATACAATCCAGAGGTTAAGACATTCATCTTGATCCAAACCCACACCTATTATTGAGAAAATAGTTTCCAAAAAGATTAAGTTACCAGGCATCTTTGACTTACAGCCTAGGAGAGTTTCCTGGAGTGATAACAATTCACACATACACTCAAACAATATGTTCCATAAAAGAGGATTGAGATGTCAAGCAAACACATATATTCCTCTTACAACCAATCAACTATTATATTAATAGAAAGGCCAATACCTCTATGGATACTTCCTCCCTACCTCTATGAATACCTCCTCCCATTAACATAAAGATCATGGTATGTCGAATTTCTCACATATAAAAATTAATTATTTGCCCTTCATATCTCTCTTCCCCACCAAATTGCCAACATTGTAATTGTATAATGAAGTTGTCAAAATAGTTGTTTATTTTGTTAAGTTTAAAACGTGGGGTTGTCAAAATAGTTGTTTATGTTGATTTTAAAAATAATGTGAGTAGGGTTGTCAACATAGTTGTTGTTATGTGGAATGTTAACATAATGTAATGTGACAAAGTAACATCAATATTATTGAACTCGATGAAAAGAATCTTCCATTACTTCTACCTCATGGAACACAAAATATTATTTTTGTTTCGTCCTCTTTTCTTCTCACCTTTATTTGGATTGACGTTCTCATCCGCGGAGGCAAAGATTGTGCCATCCTTTATTGATTGTGCTTCAAATTAATTATATATATTATAGTCCGTCTACGTCTCACAAGTTGGGTATTCATAAATAGCATTCACAAAAATATTTTAATTAAATTTATTTATTAATAAATAATTAAATAATTATCTTCAAAGTTTAAGTTGTGTACGTGGAGCCAAAAATTTATAATAATATTCTTCATAATTAAAAATATACGTATCACATACACAATCTTACAAAATTAAAGGAATCTTCAAGTTTGACACGTTAATTTTATATAATATATTTATGTTATATAAACTCATTTAACTCGTTTGAACTCTATTTATTATTAAAAAGATAATATATAAACCTGTTTATGGTCTAAAGGAGGACCTCATTAGATGTTGTTTCTTAATAAAAATTATGTGGCCATGGTGTACAATGTCTAAGATGCGTATTTGCCACATTGGAAAGGTTTATTTTTCCCAAATTTGGTAGGAATTTTTCCAGAAGTTATAATTTCCTTGATTGATGGAAATTTTGACCATGAAACTTTACCCTTAAAAGTTTTATTCCATTTTAAATGATCCAAATCTAAATCTAGTGTTGGTCTTCCAATTAACTACGAATTAGGAGTTGGATGGGAGTTGGATTTGCCTATAGCATTATGTTTTAAGCCAATGGTTATTAGAGTCCAAGGAAATATGATATGTATCCAAATAATCCATAGTATTTTCCCACGAGGTTTCATCTTCCAAAATGGTAAGAGATGAGTTGTGAGTTAAGTGACCTTAACAAGTTCCCCAACATCATAGTCTTGCAAATGGATTCCTTTGATAAGTCTTTGACCCACCCTGTCACATAAGAGATAGCCTAGTGCCTCCACAACCAAAAAATCAAGGGTAGGTGCCAACATGCATTGCTATTATATAGACCTAAACAACCCAAATTTCCCAAAGTCACATTCATTAATAGATAGGCACGTCGAAACTCTGACAAACAAGATCTCAACTGTGTTAGAGAAGAAGGAACCAATCCTAGCACTTTTATCATGACAAGAATAAATTGGCATTCTATTTAACCATAATACTTTTGAAAATCATTGTTGTTCAAGAGTCCATATAGGACCATTGAACGATATCATAGCGTTTTCACAACCAGAGAGAGAACATAGTTCCTTCGCAACCAAAACATAGAGGGCATGTGCCAAGAGACACCCTTATTAGAAAAACCTAAACAACCCAAACTTCTTAGATTTATTCCATTTATTAATGGAGAGCAAAGTTGAATCCCCAACAAATAAAGTCTTAACCATGCTAAAGAAGAAGGAACCAAATCCTAGTGCTTTCATCTGAACAAAAATAAATGGACATGCAAATCAATGATAAGCCTTCTCAAAATCATTTTTAATAAAGAGTGCATCCAAGCCCAATGAAGAGGCTCGTTCCATTCCCTTCCATACGCTAATGGCATTGCCCAAGATATCACTACCCTAGATGAATCCAATGTGTTTAGGCTAAATTTTTTTAGACAAAATGTGATTGATGCACATCACTAGAGATTTGACCATAATTTTATAAGATGTGCTCAACAAGATAATCAACCTCTAGTTTGCAATTAGCATAAGAGGTGAGGAGAGGATATTTTGATGCCAAAAGGAGAGGAGAGTATATTTTACTCGTTGTTTATTGATCACTCCAATACTCCAAGCATGCATATCCATCCTACAACCAATAAGTCATTATGTTAGTAGGAGGACCACTACCTTTGTGGAAATTCTCATTAGCATAAAGATTTGAATTAGAGGAAATTTGAGAAAAAAAAGGTTAATATGGAAGCCTTTAACAAACTTTCATGTGACATCTAAGAGATAAAAGAAATGGTCTAAATTTTAAATAAGGTACATGTTCAATATTTTGGAAGGAAAAAAATAGAAACATGTATCTTCATGTATTTTAAGTTTAGTTCCCTATAGATTTACTAAAAGTATCAAATGTGGATACTTGTAGGTTTACTAGAAGTATCAACTGTAGGTACTATAGAATTTTAATTTTGTTGGTTTACTAAAGGTATCAAGTGTATATTCTATGAAATTTTAATTTTGCGGGTTTACTAAAGGTATCAAGTGTGGGTATTGTGGAATTTTAATTGTGTAGGTTTACGAAAAGTATCAAATGTGAATACTATGGAGTTATAATTCTGTAATACCTGCACTTGATACTTTTTTTAAACATAGAATGAACCACACTTGATACTTTTAACAGACCTACAACAAGACACACTTGGTAAAATTTTAATCTTGTATCCAATGAGTATGCATACTTGACACTTTTAGTAAACCCATAGTGAGCCACACTTGATACTTTTGGTAATACTACAATGAGACACTAAAAAAGTATGCATCCAATGATTACATACACTTAATACTTTTATTAAAGCTATAGTGATATAAATAGAAAATTATTTGAAACAAAAGAATCCACATCCAATGAGTACCCACACTTGATACTTTTAGTAAACTTACATAGATAAGATGAAAATAGTTGAAAAACATGTTTCTATTATTTTTCGTGCAAATGTTGTAATTCAAGTTTTATCTAATATAATACATTTCTCAGAACACTATTTTTTTTCTCAAATTTCCTTTAATTATGGTATGTTGGGACTTATATGTTGTAGTGGAATACACCTTACAACTAATATAGGATAATACACAAGAGAATAGGAGATTTAATGGTCATGGAAACTATTTTATGACACCAAATTGTTAAGGTCCCACATTATTTGCCCTAATTAGTGGAATATGTTGTTACTTAATATATTGAGGGTCATATTTATTAAATAAAAGACCCCATGAGGTAGTAGAGTGTGAAATTAATAAATGTAAATGGCCTCATTAAAGAAAGACCACTAGTTAGTGGTTGAGGCCTCATTAATGAAGGACCACCAGGTGGTTAGGGACTTGGTTAATTAGAAACTATATATAGTAGTAGAAGCTATGTAATTGGTTTTCAAGTGAATATTATTGTATTTGGAGCTCTGCTTATGTTGGAGGTCGTCCCTTGAAGAGACAAATGAAAATTGCATTTAGTGCTAAATATTAATAAAGATTTTCTTAGTGTTATTATTTACCAATTCTTGTTTCGTATATTTCCTTTCTAAAGTTATATTTCCTTATTTTGAACTCTATTTATTTTCTTTCCACAACTATATTCTATGAGTTTCCCTAAACATTTTGTTTTAGCTAACTAGTAACACCATAATTGGTATAAGAGCACTTTCCTATAACACATGCTCCAATTTTATAAAAAAGAAATTAAAGCTAGAGACATGTTTCAATGTCTTTAAATAACACATAGATCTATTGTTTAGTGGGTAAACC
Source organism: Picea mariana (assembly GCA_032191745.1). Classification (NCBI taxonomy): domain Eukaryota; kingdom Viridiplantae; phylum Streptophyta; class Pinopsida; order Pinales; family Pinaceae; genus Picea; species Picea mariana. The sequence goes on along the minus strand of JASDQU010305726.1, from coordinate 158,268 downwards.
TTGGGGAATACTACACCCAGAAACTACAAGAGGCATCACCTAATTAGACACCCTTGTAATCTCTATTGGTACCCCTTTGAGTAGTACCACATTAGACACCACATGTATATGGATTTGTCTTCCACACACCTCTAGGTATATTAGAAGTTCCCTAGACACACTTGAAACTAGCCTTACATAATTGTGTTAGCAATCCCTTTGCTATATTTCATTGAGAACAACACTCGAGGAGATCAATCTCTTATACCATGGAATTGGGTAGTATGCCTAAGGGTATGGTCTATCCTTCTTAGTTGATGTCAGGAAATATTCAACCAAGTACTATTGCTGGAAACCCTCAAGTATATTAGAGAGTTATAACACTTAACACTCATCTGTCCTTAGGACGCTGAAAACCATATCCTCTTCTTGCAAAATAAAGTATGGGTCCCTCCAACACTATTGAAGGAGACCTAGCTCAAAATAATCCTTGCATGAAACTAATCACCATGACTTCACTTTGTAATAAGTATCTTTTTGTGTGGATCCACTCGTAGCATAACATGTGACCCCTCCCAACATATTCCCATCTAGACACTAATCATGTTGGGATAGGCATTGAATAACCACTTGGGTGGACCCAGTGGTTATAACACCTACAACATGTCAGTCGTGGATGAAGTAAAGAAATAAATACATTTTTGTGCGGACCCACTCGTACCATTTCCTTTGACCCCTCCCAACATAATCCTCTTGGGACATTGATCATGTTGGACTAGGTCTTGGATAACCTCTTTGGTGGACCCAATGGTTCCATGACAAACACCTATAGCATGTCAACCATGGATGAAGTAAAGAAAATGGTTGAGTCTCTCTCCCAATCAATCAACAAAATGGAAACTAATATGCATTCCCTCATTGCACAAGTCGACCTTTGTTTTGATCAGATTGTGAAGATAAAGGGTAATATTGAGGAGGCTGACCATGTTTGTAGTGAAGGATCCCATAAGGGTAAGAAACTTGAGGAGGAAGAACATCCCACTAATTACTTCTCATTTTTTGAGTATACCCACAATTTGATGCCTCACCTCCCTAAAGTTGATATGAATAAGTTTGATGGGTTGGATTTGAGTGGTTGGGTTGACCAAAAGGAGCACTACTTTTATGTTCATGCCATCATAGATGACCCATTGAAACTCAACATAGGTGTCCTCCATCTGCATAGGAAATGTTTCCAATGGCATAAGACTCCATCTCTAGGGGTCACTACATGGAGGCAGTTTGTGAAAGCCTTGTTTGCTTGCTTTATCAGAGATAGAATTTATATGGACTAGCTTACCAAATTGAACCAAGCTAACATGGTGGAAGACTGTATTGATTCTCTTGAACATTTGGTTGTTAGAACATAAAATTTGATCGATGAATTTTAAGCGATGCTTTATCACTGATTTTAAGGAAGAAATCAAAGCCCGAGTAGAGATGAACCACTCTACGACTTGGTTGGAGGCCACTCAACTTGCTCATCATGCCCAAGTTATATCATATGCTCAGTCCAAAAAATCCAACTTTCATACATGTCCCCACCCAAATATGGTGTTTCCTTAACAACTTTCCTCGCCCCTCAAGGTCCACAGGTTGACATAGATTGAAATGGTGAAATGTCAACTCAAGGGTATGTGCTACAACTATGAAGAAAAATATTCTCCAAGGCATAAACATAAGAAGCAAAAATAATTTATGGGCATATTTTAGGACATTTCTGATGAGGAATTTGATGGTGGGACTCATAAGGAAGTCATTGCCATCACTGAGTAAGTTACTCTTCCTCACCAACTAGTTAAACAACCCCAAATATCCCTTCATGATTTGAATCGTATTTCTTCTCCTCGGAGATTAAAGTTGGTAAGAGATATCAAGTAACAAAAGGTCATTGTCTAAATCAACAACAACAATATCCCCAATTCCATTCATCATTTCATTTCCCAAGAAACAAATTGCTATATCCATGTTTTTAACAACTTTCATATTATTATTGCTAATGGGGGATCTACGAGATGTGGTGGCTAGTGTCAAAATGTGAAACTTCAAATGGGTGAGTATTCCCTAAAAACTCACATGTTTCCCATTGAAATGATTGGATGTGATATTGTTTTTGGTGTTGAATGGATAAGAACATTGGACCCCATCACCATGGATTTCTTGGAATTATATATATTATTTTTCAAAAGGATGGAAATTTCTTACATGCTCAAAAGTCTCAAAGTAGGTTCTCCAGAAATCATCAACTCCCACTATATGGAAAATATTTAAAAAAAAAAGGGTCATTCTAGCATTATTACACAATTCCATGCTATTATGGTCTTTGAGGATGCTTCTCATCTAGTTCATCCAAATTTATTGTTAGTATTAGACACACACCAATAAGTCTTTAAACATCTCCAAGGATTGCAAGCATTGTGAAGAGCATGATCATAGCATCCCACTTCTTCCAAGTAGCCTACCACATAATCTACACCCATATTGTCATCCTTTTTCCCCAAAGAATGAAATTGCAAAAAATTGTACACGAGATCTTAACTATTGGTATCATTTGTCCTAGTACATGCCCCTACTCTTCCTTGGTTATCACAATCCTTAAAAAGGAAGACACTTGGTGCATGTGTCCTAATTTTTGTACTTTTGTACTTGCTCATGTGTATAAAGTTCATGGTGATAGTTCATGCTGGCATTCTTTGTACCCTCAAAGATAATTTGGTATTGGCTCAAAATCAAATGAAGCAACAAGTTGATAACCATCACTCTGAATGCCATTTTGACAAAGGGGATTATGTGTTCTTTCATCACCAACCCTATAAGAAAGCCTCATTCATTCAAGGAAAAGAGCCACCATAAGTTAGCACCTACATTTTATGGACCTTCTTCTATCTTCAAACATATAGGTCCAACAACTTACAAATTGGCTCTACCCAACCATTTTAAGCTCCACATAGTCTTTCATGTGTCGTACTTGAAGAAAGTGCTTGGGTACAATTGTAGAGTTCAAACCAGCCTTCCAGAATTGGACAAGGAGAGTTCCATTTGGTTGCAGCTTGAGTCCATTTTGGAAAAATGTGAGGGTCATATTCGCTAGTACACTATTAAGGAAGTTTTGATCCAATCAAAAGATACATAGCCTGAAGATGCTACACAAGAACTAGCATAGATTCTCCACCAATTTCCTCATCTCCAATGTTGAGAACAAGGCTACTTTGTAAGAAGGAGGCATGTAAGGGTTCCACCCTAACTCCCCTAATTAGTAGAATAGATTGTTACTTAATGTATTGATGGTTTTCTTTATTAAATAAGGCCCCGCAAGGTTGTAGAGTGTCAAATCAATAAATTTAAGTGGGCTTGTTAAAGAAGGTCCACTAGTTAGTGTTAGGAATAAGATCACAAATAAATAAAAATAAAACAAATCAAAATGAATGTATAAATAAAACATAGAAGGACATAATACAAAAGAGACATCGATATATGTGGTTCATGTGATATGGACTACGTATCGAAGATGCAGGAGCTGAACAATAGCTTCTTAGAGTTAATTTCAGAGGCTCTGGCAGACACTTTGTTGGGATTTTCAGAGGTTTATAGCCGATTCAAGATCACTAAAATGGATCTTTTCACTAAGATGAATCTAGAGCTCACCAAAATTTGGAAGAAGAGAAGAAACAATGGCGGTGGCGGCGGCAGATCCATTTCAGTTTCTTCAAGCTCTACTTATTCACTTTCTTAAAGCTCTACTTATTCACTTTCTTAAATCTCTGCTTGATTTTAATTCCCCTCTAGACTCTGATACCCTTTAAATATGCACTTTCTTCTTGGATATAAATGAGAATTCAGCCACTTACAAGGATGGACATTATATCGACAACATTTTTCTTTTGTCTGCATATTGAAGCTGTAGGTGACATAGTATTTTGTTGTCTGATTATCTCAAAGCGAGTATTTAAATCAATGAAAATCATTATTGTTGGGGCATTTAACCTATCTATATAGCTAACATTATTGTGCAATCTATAATGAATTGATTAATTGCAGTTGAATTTTTTCCCTTCTTGGTGAGATTTCCTTGTACTTATTTCAGGGATGGGTATGCATTTGACATCATTTCATATTATCTCAGCGAATGAAGTAGTCTAATAAATTGATCTCTACTCTAATTTAATCGAATTTAGAGGTAGATAGTTATTCAGTAATTTGGAGATCGAGATTAGCTAGCATGACACAACTATAATTTTTAATAGAGTTTTCTTTACAAACCTTCCTTGTGTCCATGCATCTAACATGTGCGGCCTCTGCATCTTTAATGGGTTGATCAATTTTCTGATCCAGAGATCACATGCGCCCTCTGCCACTCATTTATATCACTTCGTCAATTTCCATGATTAAATGCTACTTACTCTCCATGTGAAGCATTCTCTCTTTGCAAGCAATCAACTTCCATAATATCTACAACAAGCAATGTGTTGTCCATTGTAATTGATTTCTATCCATGTGTCATCTGGAATTTCTTTGCATATATGTGTGCCATTTGGGTTTATCTAGCATATATTTGTCTCCCCCTAGATTAAATTGGTGTAGACTTTATTTGTTTGTATTGCAGGTTCTCATTCAAAGTTAACCTAATGTTAATTGTGAATTCAACCCAGGCCCATTGTCATTAACAATGGGCAACGCTTTAAACAGAAATATATTCTTACAAGAAAGACACTTCCATTCTTCTCCATATCAAGAGATGCCAACCGACACAACATAAGACACAAAATGTTGGGAGGGGATGAGACTAGAAACCCTAAATAAAAAATTTCACAGTTGAAACCTCAACTAGGAAGACAGGTTACTCTATCAGAATCAAACCTTCAACCTGAGACACGAAAATCTTTCGAATTCAACCATTATGATAACTGCAAAATCAATTTTACAAAAATTTATGCGCACATCTTGAAATGAAGATTAAATTTTACTGTTTGGAAATAACATCTACATAAATTGAACTTCAAACCCTTAACAACCTCAAGCACGGGGCCGACACCATAGTTTTTGTATGTATTAAAAACAATTGTAGAAATCTCGAGGAAGGATCTCAATTATTGTCATATTATTTCACATCATAATTTTTAACTATTCATTTCGTTTTATTATCTTGGAATTCCTGCCAATAAATCTATCACGCATACCAAGTGGTCCAATTAACAGATGTGTGATGTGTTGGTGGGATTGTGGAATAGGAGCTTGACGAGTGGAATGGTAAGTTGGGTTTCATCTTTTGTTGATGTGTCAATGGGATTGTGGAATAGGAGCTTGATGAGTGGAATGGTAAGTTGGGTTTCATCATGTTCTTTTAGATTGTGGTGTTGAGCCTTTCCATAATTCTAAGTAATGTGAAAATATAAAGTTTTTAGTGCTTGAATATCTGGAGCTTGTTTTCAACTTTACGAAAATGACCATATTTTATTGTGGTTATCAAAACAACTTTATGACAATGACCATATTTTATTGTGGTTATGACTTTTGAAGTGAGTTGTATATTTTAAAATAACATTGCAATTGAGTTGGAAATTGATGCTTGTAATACATTATGCATGTTCATTTTCCATAGTTTTTCTTCGCACTTAATAAGTGCATTGTTAGAGAAATTACATTTTGTATGTACAATTGTCTTAAATTCCTTTTAGTGGTTATGGGTTGTTCACTTTGTGTTGAACTGAAAATAAGTATTGATATTATAATAATAATGAAGTTCATTTGCACAAAGTGTTAGCTCGGTGCTTCTTTGTTTCAACTTCCGACTATGTTTTGAACTTTAGTATGCTATTTAGCATTTTTAAGAATCTCTACACATGAATAAACCACAATTAATTTATGTGGTTGAAGTTTCAAGTATGTTTGGAATATGTTTGATTCATAGAAGATTTTGACATATTCTCCATAATGATTCCACACAAAACCAAGTGTGGTGTAGCAACACTTGCTAGGCTAATGGATTTTAAAGGGATTTCTTGGTTGTATGACAAGGAGGACAATATAGTCAGTATAAGATAATCCTTACATGTAAAACCAATGTCCAATCCCTTGCACCTATTCAGACATCACTACTTGGTATGGAGTTGGGGGGTTTTCTATTTCTTCTGGCAAGCCAGGCTCTTGTCATGGACTTCACGAGGTGCTTGTGCTGCGGAAGCGTTCTCAAGCTTAGCGGATCTCGTGTCTTGGAGATCATATCATTATTCATTTGCTGGTACTTTCTTTTTTCCCAGAGATAAATTTCCTTCACCCTCTTGCACTTAAACATTTAAAATGAGGAATTTGATCTCCCCTATAACTCGTTTTCTGGATGGAATAGGTTATTAACGACGACTCACAAGAGTTAACTTGATTTCTCTAAGTTCCCTTTCTTCCCTAGATTTCTATATGGAAAATGTTATTAACAACCAACCACAGTATCCGCTTATAACCCTACAAGTCTGGACAGAAATGGATCCGCGACCTCCTTAGACCTTATTGGTTAGTTGAAGAGTAAAACCAACCCTAATACCCCTTGGATTTTTGTCATTTTTCTTTCCCATTGTACCAAATTTTGTTTTAAAGCTCAGCATGAACCCTTACCAATTCCGTTCATTTTTTGTTTTTTTTGTAGAGTATTGTTCTTGATTGTCGAGGCCTTCTTCCTGGCGGGGTTGCGAGGAATGCCTACCATACAAAATATAGGGATTGCTTCGATACAGGTGACCTATTTTGTGAGACTCTGTGAAAGGGGGTATTTACGACCGCAGTCGCTTTCATTGTATTTACTTTGATTCTAAACATGTTTTACTACACATGCTATGCCAAAGAAAAAAAATATCGTGTAAACCTTTTACCGAAGTAAACCCTCATTGGGTATGTACAATAGAGATTTCTTTCATTTGTATTACATCTTTAGGTAGAATTTTGCATCCATTGAAATGTTTGTTGTATTCTTCACCTTTTTCTTCAGTTCTACTGAGATCTGTTAATAGTGAATATGGTTTGATGCCATTCTAAAGGGAAATTATCATAAGGTTGTTGTAGGTACTTGTTTCCGCCGACCATATATTTATAAAATGGATTGCAAAGAAATTATTGTGTCACTAGATCTCTGAAGGCTACCCTTCAACTTTTTCATTTTCTTTAGTCCTTTCTTTGAATTATGTATGGATTTTTTCAAGCCTTGTTTGGTCCTACAAGATGTTTCTTTCTTTTTTCAAAACAAATGCATCTTATATTTCATTGATACTTAGAAAATAAAACATCACAATATTCTACATTGCCAAAGCATGAGATGAAATGATTTTTTCTAGTTCCTATAGCCATTGTTGGGAATGCTTCAAAAAACTGAAATGTTCAGGCTCAGGAATACTGTGGCTCTTAATCAGTTTGTTTCTCCACTTAAAGCTTGTCATTACGAGCATTGGAATTTCTAGTGGGTTGAGTGGCGTAGTGGCCACACCCCATCAATGTGACCTTTTCATGCTTCTGCAATATAGGCATAATTGGAAATGAGGTGATATGTCCTTCATGGCATGAGATTCTCAATAGGAGAATAAATATTGAACCTCCATCGTCTTGACTAAAGTGGATCCTACCCTAAAAAAGGTTCACCGACACAGGATCAACCTTTCGTTAATTAGGACCTGACTGGTTGGCTTGACCCAGGACCAAGGGTTGGTCTAGACCTTATTGGTTGGTTGGGGGTCAGTTTCTTAGAAAGAGAAGAAAATATAAACCTTATGTCTCCGAAAATAAATCCGAAACTTCTTTATAAATGTGCAGAGACAATATTTTATGAATTTAATCAATTTCCTGAGGATAAGGATGGAATTTTTATTGGAAGATTTGTGAATTTGATGCTTCTACAAGTGTTTGAGGGATGAATTGTACCTCTGGGAGATGATGTGAATGTATAGGAGGAAGTTTCTTCCTGGGAGGGATTGACATTGTTATTTTTGATCTCCTGCTAACTCTATAATACCAGAGGTTCCCTACTTCATGTATTAGGATGATTCTCACAAGTTTTCTTTGATGTCAATTTTACTCTATTGTTGTTGAATAGTTCGAGCAATTGTATTACTCCTCGATGATATCTAATTTCCTTCTTTGATCTCTGTAAAGTACTCAAATTCAATTCTCGCAAGACAATATGGGGCCTCAATCGTACTCATCTCAAACATCTCTAGAGAAATGAACTTGTAAGGTCAGGTTATTACCTTTTCCGAGGCAATTATATTTCATCTTTTCTCTAAAGAGGATATACCAATATTTTCTTTTGGAGTGCTCATGGTCATGTATTATTTTTTAACTTTACAATCAATTTTAAGTTATGGTCAAAAAAAGAATTCATTTCGAATTCACTCACCCTTTGTAATGACTAGTTATAATCCCCATGCTTAACTTTTTTTGTCATGCATTTTGAAAATAGAAAGAAAATATGTTTATCAGGAAAACCTCTAAAACGTTAAAATATCACCAGCACTGCTAACTATATTGAGATGAGAAAATATAACTGCATCAAGAGTCCTCCATTTGAAAATATAGGACCAACCTAAACTAAAATAAGACCTCGTGGGTACACTACAATGGCATGTAAAGGGTCTTTCTTATTAAGCTTTTATTTCAAACCTTTGTTCCCCATAATTTGTAAGAACTTAAGCAGGAAGCATCCATTGTAGTAACATGGATTCCTACAATTTAGAAGCTTATTATGTGGATTAGGATGCCATAAATATAAATCTTTGGCTTCAGTTCATTATTACCATTCTTTAAAACTCTGAATATGTTGCATATTATTTTCTTCCCTCTATTTTTTTGGTTATGTGTAGGAAGATTCTTATTACAAACATTTTCACGTTAGAAACTCAGATGCTTTTAAATTTGTTGTTGATGAACATATGGTAGCATCGTATAGGATTTGGACAGACGATGAACGCCCCTAGAGAAACCTCCCCTTAAAGAACCCCTTCAGTGTAATAATGTTAAAATTGTGAGTTTAAATTATTTTATACTTAATAAAGATTGTGGATATGTTGTTTGTGGTACAATAACTAAAGGKTTTTCCAAACTATCTACGGTCTAATTATAATGCAGGGAAAAAGCGAGAAATTGCAATGAAATAACCAAATAACATTATAAATAAGTAGATATCACAACAAAACTTAGCTACATGTTAAAAGAGGATCGATATAACATATGTTTTACTCTTATCGTCATCTAGAAAATGAAGAGGTTGTCAACAATTGAAAGTTATATTAGTGGTTTAAATGGATCTAAGGTAATGCCAAAGCTTTGGTTGTAAGATTTAAGTTCCAACAAATTAGCAGTCAAATCTGGCATTTGTTGGTTGTCCTTCAAATAAAGTCATGACGAACTATTTTTGTTCCCATCACAATATATGTCATAAAATATACCATTGAGATTGTGCCAATACTCGATGTATTCAACAATCATCCCCAAGCATCAATGTTTTCCCCAACGAAATTTGCAATTTGGTTGCTACTTAATAGAAGATTGCAATCAACTTAGCTTCTCAAAACACCAGTACTTCTCAAAAAAATGATAATAAAAATATAGTATATCTCTGATCAACACATAAATTCCAAGGCAAGCCAATCAATAGATAGTATGAAAACACAGATTTGAAAGAAAGCATTCAGAGTTGTTATTATTTAAAATAGGAAATTCTATTTACATAAGGGGTTTCAGGGACCTTGCATGAAGCAAAGACTTTCCTTTTTAGGTATGGAGTCTTTGCAACACTTTATTTGCATATAAAATTGAAGAGAAACAAGAAAGAACCGAAAGGGGTGGAACAAAGAAGAATGATATGAGAGGCTTTCTCTCAATCCTCTCTTTCCATAATCCCTTGATTTAATCCAGGGTTATAGAGTTGTCATGCACCCCTAGAAATGGTAGAGGTCAATCATCCAACCGTTGTCTGCTGCCTACAAGAAATAATTGGTCTACCCATCTAAATTATTTTTTCCAAGGGATGCATGACATGCTCTAGAACTAAAATTACAAAAAAAAGAGGGAGGAGAAAAATTACAGATAGATTCATAAATTCCTACCTCGAGAATAATACAAATCTCCAAAGTAGTCCCAAACATGGCTTCCATTTCATTAGCACACCATCCTCAATGCCCAGTTCCCCACCAGGAAATGAAATGCTGATATTCTGTACTTCCTTGAAATTCTCTAAAACATCACCAGGAGAATGATGGGAAACCTTTGTAACCACATATTTTTTGGGGCCCAAAATATGTTGCAATTCGTGCCATGGCCTAACAATGCTACCCATCATGATTCTCATCAAATAGTTCAATATCCCCCTATTTTTACCACTGTTGTTAAGGTTGGTTTCTTTGTTGGATACAACATGGTCCATCTTAACTACTACATTATGCACTTGTAGAGAAATGTAAAGAGACCAAGCCACGAAGCAGAGAAATTCATGCCCTAGAGCATGTGCGAATTTGCAAAGAGAAATGTGAAAAATATATGCGTCTAGAACTAATATACCTTTTCCAACCAGAAGAAGGGAAAATAAATGAGTGCAGAAGCCGCAAAGAAATGAGTGCTCAAGAGAGTACCATACTTATTCCATTTGATCATAACACAAAGTGGGAATGTAGAAACAACCACATGTTACTCATCCTGTTATGGCCATGCTTAAAAGTTATGCCATAAGGGGACCACTTTGGACTTAATTTTGAAAGAACGTATAGAATTGGATATGGATCATCACCAAAAACATCTAGAATAGTTGTTTGAAAGCTTTTGAATGTTGCCATTTCTCTATGCTACTAGGGATTTACCTCTATCTTCACTAGACAGTAAGACTGATGTAGTTTCTTTACTTGGTGATTCCATTTCCATGAAGGTATTCATCCATAATTAACTATTTGCTTAACCTTTTTCTTCTTGTGACATTTCTTTGAAAAGTGATTTGTCTTCCCACAATGAAGACAAGGATGGAGATTAAAACACTGTGACTCCTTGACACTATGGCCAACTCTATGATAATGTTGGCATTTATTTGTAATATTCTTCACTTCTTCATGAAATCTTGAGTGCACAAACTGAATTGGTTTAGAGTAATCTAGGATATGAAAGTTCTTGTTTTTTTCATATCGTAATCCATATCGATCTTTGCTGAATGATCTTTCTTCCCAAGGTGTTATAACCCTAAATTGCACCACACATGCTTACCTGGCATCATGCCAACTCATATCCCTTCTTTGCCAAAAAGCTACTTAATATCTCTTCTAAAAACTCCATTTTTAAAAAGAAAACTCTAGCAGGCCCACTACAGCCTGCGGGCAAACGCTAGCAGGCCCACTACAGCCCGCGGGGCATCCGCTAGCAAGCCCACTACATCCCGTGGGTGCCTTCAGAATCACAAAAAACGGAAAGTTGTCGACGGAACGAGAAGCTTTTGGTCATTTAACTAGAACTCCCCACCATGCATGGCCGAGAGTTCGTCTAAAACCCTAGCTCCTTCTAGCCTATAAA
>JASDQU010305726.1:118600-133256 GCA_032191745.1 Picea mariana | reverse complement strand
GTTACTTAATGTATTGATGGTTGTCTTTATTAAATAAGGCCCCACAAGGTAGTAGAGTGTCAAATCAATAAATTTAAGTGGCCTCGTTAAAGAAGGTCCACTAGTTAGTGTTAGGAATAAGATCACAAATAAGTAAAAATAAAACAAATCAAAATGAATGTATAAATAAAACATAAAAGGACATAATACAAAAGAGACATTGATAAATGTGGTTCATGCGATATGGACTACGTACCGAAGATGCAGGAGTTGAACAATAGCTTCTCAGAGTTAATTTCAGAGGCTCTAGCAGACACTTTGTTGGGATGTTCAGAGGTTTATAGCCAATTCAAGGTCACTAAAATGGATCTTTTCACTAAGATGAATCTAGAGCTCGCCAAACTTCAGAAGAAGCGAAGAAACAATGGCAGCAGCAGCGGTAGATCCATTTCAGTTTCTTCAAGCTCTGCTTATTCACTTTCTTAAATCTCTGCTTGATTTTAATTCCCCTCCGGACTCTGATACCCTTTAAATATGCACTTTTGTCTTGGATATAAATGAGAATTCGGCCACTTACAAGGATGGACATTATATCAGTAGCATTTTTCTTTTGTTTGCATATTGAAGCTATAGGTGACATAGTATTTTGTTGTCTGATTATCTCAAAGTGAGTATTTAAATCAATGAAAATCATTGTTGTTGGGGCATTTAACCTATCTATATAGCTAACATTGTTGTGCAATCTATAATGAATTGATTAATTGTAGTTGAATTTTTTTTCCTTCTTGGTGAGATTTCCTTGTACTTATTTTAGGGATGGGTATGCATTTGACATCATTTCATATTATCTCGACGAATGAAGTAGTCTAAGAAATTGATCTCTACTCTAATTTAATCGAATTTAGAGGTAGATAGTTATTCAATAATTTGGAGATCGAGATTAGCTAGCGTGACACAACTATAATTTTTAATAGAGTTTGCTTTACGAACCTTCCTTGTGTCCATGCCTCTGACATGTGCGGCCTCTGCATCTTTAATGGGTTGATCAACTTTCTGATCCAGATATCACATGCACCCTCTGCCACTCATTTATATCACTTCGTCAATTTCCATGATTAAATGCTACTTACTCTCCATCTGAAGCATTCTCTCTTTGCAAGCAATCAACTTCCCTAATATCTACAACAAGCAATGTGTTGTCCATTGTAATTGATTTCTATCCATGTTTCATTTGGAATTTCTTTGCATATATGTGTGCCATTTGGGTTTATCTGGCATATATTTGTCTCCCCCTAGAGAAAATTGGTGTAGACTTGATTTGTTTGTATTACAGGTGCTCATTGCAAGTTAACCTAATGTTAATTGTGAATTCAACCCAGGCCCATTGTCATTAACAATGGGCAATGCTTTAAATAGAAATATATTCTTACAAGAAAGACAAATTCATTCTTCTCCATATCAAGAGATGCCAACCGACACAACAGAAGACACAAAATGTTGGGAGGGGACGGGATTAGAAACCCTAAATAAAAAATTTCACAGTTGAAACCTCAACTAGGAAGACAGGTTACTCTAACAGAATCGAACCTTCAATCTAAGACACAAAAATCTTTCGAATTCAACCATTTTGATAACTGCAAAAAAATTTTTACAAAAATTTATGCGCACATCTTGAAATGAAGATTAAATTTTACTGTCTGGAAATAATGTTTGCATAGATTGATCTTCAAACCCTTAACAACATCAGGCACTGGGTCGATGCCATAGTTTTTGTATGTATTAAAAACAATTGTAGAAAGCTCGAGGAAGGATCTCAATTATTGTCTTAGTATTTCACATTGTAATTTTTAACTATTCAATTCATTTTATTATCTTGGAATTCCTACCAATAAATCTGTCACGCATACCAAGTGGTCCAATTAACAGAAGTGTGATGTGTCGGTGGGATTGTGGAATAGGAGCTTGATGAGTGGAATGGTAAGTTGGGTTTCATCATGTGTTTTTAGATCGTGGTGTTGAGCCTTTCCAAAATTCTATGTAATGTGAACATATAAAGTTTTTAGTGCTTGAATATCTGGAGCTTGTTTTCAACTTTATGAAAATGAACATATTTTATTGATACTATCAAAACAACTTTATGACAATGACCATATTTTATTGTGGTTATGACTTTTGAAGTGAGTTGTATATTTTAAAATAACATTGCAATTGAGTTGGAAATTGATGCTTCTAATACATTATGCATGTTCATTTTCCATAGTTTTTCTTCGCACTGAAGAAGTGCATTGTTAGAGAAATTATATTTTGTATGTACAATTGTCTTAAATTCCTTTTAGTGGTTATGGGTTGTTCACTTTGTGTTGAACTGAAAATAAGTCTTGATATTATAATAATAATGAATTTCATTTGCACAAAGTGTTAGCTCGATGATTCTTTGTTTCAACTTCCCACTATATTTTGAACTTTAGTATGCTATTTAGCATTTTTAAGAATCTCCACATGAATAAACCACAATTAATTTAGGTGGTTGAAGTTTCAAGTATGTTTGGAAGATGTTTGATTCATAGAAGATTTTGACATATTCTCCATAATGATTCCACACAAAACCAAGTGTGGTGTAGCGACACTTGCTAGGCTAATGGATTTTAAATGGATTTCTTGGTTGTATGACAAGGAGGACAATATAGTCAGTATAAGATAATCCTTACATGTAACACCAATGTCCAATCCCTTGCACCTATTCGGACATCGCTACTTGGTATGGAGTCGAGGGGTTTATGTTTCTTCTGGCAAGCCAGGCTCTTGTCATGGACTTCATGAGGTGCTTGTGCTATGGAAGCATTCTCAAGCTTAATGGATCTCGTGTCTTGGAGATCATATCATTATTCATTTGCTGGTACTTTCTTTTTTCTCAGAGATAAATTTCCTTCACCCTCTTGCACTTAAACATTTAAAATGAGGAATTTGATCTCCCCTATACCTCGTTTTCTATATGGAATAGGTTATTAATGATGACTCACAAGTGTTAACTTGATTTCTATGAGTTCCCTTTATTCCCTAGATTTCTATATGGAAAATGTTATTAACAACCAACCACAGTATCCGCTTATAACCCTACAAGTCTAGACAGAAATGGATCTGCGACCTCCTTAGACCTTATTGGTTAGTTGAAGAGTAAAACCAACCCTACTACCCCTTGGATTTCTATCTTTTTTCTTTCCCATTGTACCAATTTTTTTTTTAAAGCTCAACATGAACCCTTACCAATTCCGTTCATTTTTTGTTTTTTTTTGTAGAGTAACGTTCTTGATTGTCGAGGCCTTCTTCCTGGCGGGGTTGCGAGGAATGCCTACCATACAAAATACAGGGGTTTCTTCGATATGCGTGACCTATTTTGTGAGACTCTGTGAAAGGGGGTATTTACGACCGGAGTCGCTTTCACTGTATTTACTTTGATTTTGAACATGTTTTACTACACACGCTTTGCCAAGGCAAAACAATATCGTGTAAACCTTTTACCGAAGTAAACCCTCATTGGGTATGTACAATAGAGATTTCTTTCGTTTTTATTACATCTTTAGGTAGAATTTTGCGGCCATTGAAATGTTTGTTGTATTATTCACCTTTTTCTTCAGTTTCTGTTGAGATCTGTTAACAGCCAATATGGTTTGATGCCATTCTAAAGGGAAATTATCATAAGGTTGTTGTAGGTACTTGTTTCCGCCGGACATATATATTTATAAAATGGATTGCAAAGAAATTATTGTGTCACTGGATCTCTGAAGGCTACCCTTCAACTTTTTCATTTTATTCAGTCCTTTCTTTGAATTATGCATGGATTTTTTCAATACAAGATGTTTCTTTCTTTTTTCAAAACAAATGCATCTTATATTTCATTGATACCTAGAAAATAAAACATCACAATATTCTACATTACCAAAGCATGAGATGAAATGATTTTTTCCAGTTCCTATGCCATTGTTGGGAATGCTTCAAAAAGCTGAAATGTTCAGACTCAGGATTACTGTGGCTCTTGATCATTTTGTTTCTCCACTTAAAGCTTGTCGTTACGAGCATTGGAATTTCTTGTGGGTTGAGAGTGGCGTAGTGGCCACACCCCATCAATGTGACCTTTTCGTGCTTCTGCAATATATGCATAATTGGAAATGAGGTGATATGTCCTTCATGGCATGAGATTATCAATAGGAGAATAAATATTGAACCTCCATCGTCCTGACTAAAGTGGATCCTATCCTAAAAAAGGTTCACCGACACAGGCTCAACCTTTCGTTAATTAGGACCTGACTGGTTGGCTTGACCCAGGACCAAGGGTTGGTCCGGACATTATTGGTTGGTTGGGGGTCAGTTTCTTAGAAAGAGAAGAAAATATAAACCTTATGTCTCCGAAAATAAATCCGAAACTGCTTTATAAATGTGTAGAGACAATATTTTATGAATTTAATCAATTTCCTGAGGATAAGGATGGATTTTTTATTTGAAGATTTGTGAATTTGATGCTTCTACAAGTGTTTGAGGGATGCATTGTACCTCTGGGAGATGATGTGAATGTATAGGAGGAAGTTTCTTCCTGGGAGGGATTGACGTTGTTATTTTTGATCTCTTGCTAACTCTATAATACCAGGGGTTCCCTACTTCATGTATTAGGATGATTCTCACAAGTTTTCTTTGATGTCAATTTTACTCTATTGTTGTTGAATAGTTCAAGCAATCATATTACTTCTCGATGATATCTAATTTCCTTCTTTGAGCTCTGTAAAGTACTCAAAGTCAATTCCTGCAAGACAATATGGGGCCTCAATCGTACTCATCTCAAACATCTCTGGAGCAATGAACTTGTAAGGTCAGGTTATTACCTTTTTCGAGGCAATTATATTTCATCTTTTCTCTAAAGAGGATATACTGATATTTTCTTTTGGAGTGCTCATGGTCATGTATTATTTTTTAACTTTACAATCAATTTTAAGTTATGGTCAAAACAAGAATTCATTTCCAATTCACTCACCCTTTGTAACGACCAGTTATAATCCCCATGCTTAACTTTTTTTTGTCATGCATTTGAAAATAGAAAGAAAATATGTTTATCAGGAAAACCACTAAAACATTAAAATATCACCAGTACTGCTAACTATCTTGAGATGAGAAAATATAACTACATCAAGAGTCCTCCATTTGAAAATATAGGACCAGCCTAAACTAAAATAAGACCTCATGGGTACACTACAATGGCCTGTAAAGGGTCTTTCTTATTAAGCTTTTATTTCAAACCTTTGTTCCCCATAATTTGTAAGAACTTAAGCAGCAAGCATCCATTGTAGTAACATGGATTCCTACAATTTAGAAGCTTATTATGTGGATTAGGATGCCATAAATATAAATCTTTGGCTTCAATTCATTATTACCATTCTTGAAAACTCTGAATATGTTACATATTCTTTTCTTCCCTCTGTTTTTTTGGTTATGTGTAGGAAGATTATTATTACAAACATTTTCACGTTAGAAACTCGGATGCTTTTAAATTTGTTGTTGATGAACAGATGGTAGCATCGTATAGGATTTGGACAAACGGCGAAGGCCCCTTGAGAAACCTCCCCTTAAAGAACCCCTTGGGTGTAATAATGTTAAAATTGTGAGTTTAGATTATTTTATACTTAATAAAGATTATGGATATGTTGTTTGTGGTACAATAACTAAAGGTTTTTCCAAACTATCCACGGTCTAATTATAATGCAGGGAGAAAGCGAGAAATTGAAATGAAATAACCAAATAACATTATAAATAAGTAGATATCACAAAAAAAATTAGCTACATGTTAAAAGAGGATCGATATAACATATGTTTTACTCTTATCGTCATCTAGAAAATGAAGAGGTTGTCAACAATTGAAAGTTATATTACTGGTTTAAATGGATCTAAGGTAATGCCAAAGCTTTGGTTGTAAGATTTAAGTTCCAACAAATTAGCAGTCAAATCTGGCATTTGTTGGTTGTCCTTCAAATAAAGTCATGACGAGATATTTTTGTTCCCATCACAATATATGTCATAAAATATACCATTGAGATTGTGCCAATACTCGATGTATTCAACAATCATCCCCAAGCATCAATGTTTTCCCCAACGAAATTTGCAATTTCGCTGCTACTTAATAGAAGATTGCAATCAACTTAGCTTCTCAAAACACCAGTACTTCTCAAAAAAATGATAATAAAAATATAGTATATCTCTGACCAACACATAAATTCCAAGGCAAGCCAATCAATAGATAGTGTGAACACACATATTTGAAAGAAAGCATTCAGAGTTGTTATTATTTAAAATAGGAAATTCTATCTACATAAGGGGTTTCAAGGACCTTGCATGAAGCAAAGAATTTCCTTTTTAGGTATGGAGGCTTTGCAACACTTTATTTGCATATATAATTGAAGAGAAACCAGAAAGAAACGAAAGGGGTGGGACAAAGAAGAATGATATGAGAGGCTTTCTCTCAATTCCCTCTTTCCATAAGCCCTTGATTTAATCCAGGGTTACAGAGTTGTCATGCACCCCTAGAAATGGTAGAGATCAAACATCCAACCGTTGTCTGTTGCCTACAAGAAATAATTGGTCTACCCAACTAAAATTGTTTTTCCAAGGGATGCATGACATGCTCTAGAACTAAAATTACAAAAAAAAAAGAGGGAGGAGAAACATTACAGACATATTCATAAATTCCTACCCCGAGAATAATACAAATCTCCAAAGTAGTCCCAAACATGGCTTCCATTTCATTAGCACACCATCCTCAATGCCCAGTTCCCCACCAGGAAATTAAATCCTCATATTCTGTACTTCCTTGAAATTCTCTAAAACATCACCAAGAGAATGATGGGAAACCTTTGTAACCACATATTTTTTTGGGCCCAAAATATGTTGCAATTCGTGCCATGGCCTAACAATGCAACCCATCATGATTCTCATCAAATAGTTCAATATCCCCCTATTTTTACCACTGCTGTTAAGGTTGGTTTCTTTGCTGGATACAACATGGTCCATATTAACTACTACATTCTTCACTTGTAGAGAAATGTAAAGAGACCAAGCCACGAAGCAGAGAAATTCATGCCCTAGAGCATGTGGGAATTTGTAAAGAGAAACGTGAAAAATATATGCGTCTGGAACTAATATACCTTTTCTAACTAGAAGAAGGGAAAATAAATGAGTGCAAAAGCCACAAAGAAATGAGTGCTCAAGAGAGTACCATACTTATTCCATTTGATCATAACACAAAGTGGGAATGCAGAAACAACCACATGTTACTCATCCTATTAGGGCCATGCTTAAAAGTTATGCCATAAGGGGACCACTTTGGACTCAATTTTGAAAGAATGTATATAATTGGATCTGGATCATCACCAAAAACATCTAGAATAGTTGTTTGAAAGATTTTGAATGTTGCCATTTCTCTATGCAACTAGGGATTTACCTCTATCTTCACTAGACAGTAAGACTGATGTAGTTTCTTTACTTGGTGATTCCATTTCCATGAAGGTATTCATCCATAATTAACAATTTGCTTAACCTTTTTCTTCTTGTGACATTTCTCTGAAAAGTGATTTGTCTTCCCACAATGAAGACAAGGATGGATATTAAAACACTGTGACTCCTTGACACTATGACCAACTCTATGACAATGTTGGCACTTATTTGTAATATTCTTCACTTCTTCATGAAATCTTGAGTGCACAAACTGAATTAGTTTAGAGTAATCTGGGATATGAAAGTTGTTGCTTTTGTCATATCGTAAGCCATATCAATCTTTGTTGAATGATCATTCTTCCCAAGGTTTGACAAATATCTTGGAAATATCACGTTGAATTTGTTCTTCTACTTCTTCACATTTGTTGTTGTTGTTGTTGTCATTCTGTGCATCTTTTTGGACTCGGCTTTGGAATATTCTACATCTTCTGTTTCTTGTGCATCAACTATTAAGTATTTTGTATCACACATAGCATCATCCATCTCCATTATGTCTTGTGTGTCACAAGCTGCATCAACATGTTGTATGAACTTGTTTGTATCACATGTTGCATCAACCATTTGGATAAGCTCCTTTGTAGGACATGTGAAGGTCAATTTGGGTGTGCAATCCACTTTTATACTAATTCGAAGAAGGTGTTATTTTAAGGGGAGGTTCTCTAGAGCCTTTCATCATCTATACATACAAACAAGTACCACGTGCACCTATCCACAATATATCAACAAGTTCCACATGTGCCTATTTGCGACCCACTAATGTGATGGATGCATTGCTCATCAATGTCATTGGTGATATTATGGTCAAGAAGGTGGTAGAGATAGCCACAACACAGGTAGTGTGGAAAAAAACCTAGAGCACGCTCTGGAAGAAAA
This sequence comes from Picea mariana, assembly GCA_032191745.1. Lineage (NCBI taxonomy): Eukaryota > Viridiplantae > Streptophyta > Pinopsida > Pinales > Pinaceae > Picea > Picea mariana. The sequence continues at coordinate 124,871 of JASDQU010305726.1, read as the reverse complement.
TGCTTTCCATTGTACTCTTGGCTTGTGTCAACCTCACAGATCTAAAGCAAGGTATAAGCATACATAGAGAAATGATTGCAAATGGATTTCAGTGTGATATGTTTGTGAAGAGTTCTCTTGTAGGCATGTTGAAGTAGGGCTTCCTTGGATGTCTAATCACAAGAGAGCGTAGAATTTTAGCATTGAACACAAGAGAGTGCATCACTTCATCAATGTCAACGAAGATTGTTTTTTTGGGAAAAACCTTTTCACCTTCTTTCATCATCAAAATGGTTTGATTATTGTTGTTTTTTTAGCTTAAGAGGAGTTAGGTAACTATAAATGGAAAATGACATCTATTAAATATATGGACTTTAAAAAAGGCAACAAAATAAGGTGAGTAATAACATTGCAACCCATTATAGTTTAAGAAAAAAAACTTTATTTTCCAACATATATACCATGGATTTTGTTCGGCGTTCCCTTCCCTCGCTTCGGGGGTATGCTAGTTATTATTATTAAAGATAATATATTAAAATAAAAAATGATATATTTATTATTTTATAACTAAAGATAAGATATTAAAATAAAAAATCATATATCAAATGTGACATGTGGTGAAGTTGTTTCCATGAAAGCCACGTCACTTTATGTAATATACTCGATCATATTTGACTGGACAAGAGACACGTTCACGTTAATCTAGTTTCGTGAAACTTTGGAATTAAGCTAGGCCATTAGTTTGATACAAATAGAACTGCAGGTGTGTAGTTTCTTATTTTTTAGGAGTGTTTTTTAAAATCGAAAAATATGTTTCTTTGGTATGAACAAGTAAATCATGGATTTCAACTTATAACACTTCATATCACGACACATGTCAAATGTCTTTATTTTTATTATATATAAATTTGTATTTTTTTTTATTTCGTTACATTTACCATACTGTGTTTTAAATTAAATTGTTTAATATTCAATTTGTTAGCACCATAAGTCACCCCTGGATCGCGACAGAGGTAAGCCTGATACCCATCAGAGTTTATGTCACAGGTTGGTTATAAAAGGGGCCGAATGGGCTCAGTCTCAAGAAAGTATAATCTTAACTCAGAAAACTGGGCTGGTATGCGTAGATAGGTGAGGTCTTGATCTAATTCTTAGTCAGTAATGTTGTAATAAGGGTGAGTAGGAGGAAGAACTTGAGAAGGAAATGTAAAGGTCTGCTATGAACATCAGGTTTTCTAGTAGCCTAAGGGAGGAAAACTCAGAAAAAAAGATCTTCTTGGATTCAGAGCTTCAAGAAACTGAAAACACTATAATCAGCACTGCAATAAAACATCCATTACAACACAATTACAATAATCCATGTGAATCCTTCAGTCATGAACATTCAGAATCAGAGGCATAATAAGATGGAGGAAGGAAGTTGACTTAGATTAGACAAGAAGTCTCAAATACAGATACATAACCAGAAGCCAGAGGCTTTACTAAAACTTTACAATCCGGGAGCTTTGCTCTACGATCCCCTTACAGAATATAAAAACTGAGTATATATACTCAAAGCAACTTGCTTCCTATAGAAGCACTCTCTGGTCACTCCATTCAAGGCTTAGCGTCTGCATCTTGTTCTATCAGGGTGCACTTACATTCTTCTGTCAAACGCAAGATCAAATCAGCATGGGCTTCACGCGAAAATCCATGACACGGAACTTTCGGCTGATAGTCTTCCTTCCACGACCATATTTTCATGCTTTCCATTTATGTGGTGAAATGAGGTTTCAACCACCTCCCCCTATTTCCATTAACTAACTGCATTGGGATCAAGATGGAGCCTGACACCCATGAATTCTTTAGGAGACGTTCACGACTCCGCCAAGTCAATTATGGCGCCTCGAGGCCACATAGATCCTTCTCTGTGACCGACTCGGGCGCTTTGATCTTTTGCACAACTCCTTTTCATTGCCCCACATGACCTCAGGCCATGACCTCACGCTTATTCCACATGAAATACCGGGATCTCGCATTTTAGGAGTTTGCACCCCCCTTGATTTCAAAAATCCCGATGCTCGAAATCGCGAAAATGTCCCCTCTAGATTGACGGTCGGATTTTATTTGAACTTGATGGCCAGGATCAATTGCTTGAACAATCTCAACTGCTTTTTGCTCGACATGCGCCTTCCCTTTCTTTATGGCTCTGCTCCCATATGATCGCGGGCTATGACCATGGGCCCAAACTTCCCAAGGCATTTCGGGACTTCTCTTATCGGGAGCTTCCATACTCTTGTCTTCAAATTTCCTAATCCGCGAAACCACGAAATCATCGATCATGTACCACGTGCTCCACTAGTTTGAACAACCCAAATCTATTTCGCAATCTTGCGACTCGCGACAATTTCTTATGGCTCACTTCAAAACCCCCAAAAATGGATTTGTGAAATCGTTTAATCAATTGCCACCAGTCCCCACTGGATCGGACGACTCCCACAAATCTCGGGTTTCAGGACTTCGACATTTCGACAATCGGCACATCGAGACTCGACATTTTGGGATTTTGATGAATAGTTTTAACCACATTTTGGAGTCCCTATTTCCACGGACCGCTGATATGTCCTGCCTGCAAGGAATCTCCGTCGTTGAAAAATAATCTTGGCCACGACCGACGACCTTGGATAAAACACATTTGTGTGTTTTTTAAACCCCTTCTTTCGCATCTAGTCACCCAATGGACAAATTCAAAGGAAAAACATCCCCCTGCAAGAATATGTGATACCATTAGGCTCCATGGGGGATAGAGTCCTCCTTGAAAGGCTCTAAGATCTCCTTTTGTAGTTCCATTCGCCTTTTGTTGGGCTATGGAGTCAAGCTCAAAACACCCTGCTGAGGAATACAAGCCGATAAGTAAAAACAGAAATAAACACACATGCTCCGAGGAGCTTATTTATGTACAGTCCTAAACTAATTGACTTTTACACAGTGATAGGTGAAAGCAAACTTCCACCATATCCATTCAAGTAACTTCCTAACTGGAAGCTTCTTCATTATGTCGATGCTTGATAACAGATAATGCAACCGTGACAACAGAACGGTTACATTCTTCAGCTTTCCTTCTAATGTTGAGGTTAGGATGAAGTTGGGTGGATTCAAAACATGAAGGAAATACAACTCCATGTATTCCTTCACAGGCTCGTAGGCCAAGTGGAAAATTACTGAAAATTTGTAACAGATAGCCTTCTCTGTTACACAGCTGCTCACACATGGATGAAAATCTCTAGCAGGCACAGGTGGGTGAACAATAGATGCAGGTTGACTGGTCCTAGGTAATGGTTGCTCACTGATAGGTTCTGGACTAGAGATAAACTGCCCCTTCAGCTTCTCCTCTCCTTCTTCATGGCTCCCGCAAGGATCAGATTTATAATCATCATACACAGGAACCATGAAAAATCTCTTCTCTTCATCGCCTTCACTGGGATATTCGTCAAAGATGGGTTGCTCTCTGTCAGTATCTACAACAAATTCTTCCTCGCAAGCAGGGCTACTCAAAACATATGATTCAGGGACAGATATATCCTCTGCATTTTCCTCATAAGAACAACAAACAACATTTGCCTCAGTCCCATATCCAGGAGAAATATCTACTGCGGAAAAAAATTGCTCATAGACATCAGAATTTTCAAAAGAGACATGTTGGTCTTCATGAACATCTAAAAGAACAGATACATCTGAAATGATGCCAGATGTTTCTGTGCTACACCCATCATAATGAATACCATCCAACACCTTTAGACATTCATAGCAAATGCTTTCCTCCACAGTAAAAAATTCATAACAAATATGGTTTTCATGGCTAGCAAAATCTTCATGAAACAAGGAAAACTCATCACAACAGTTTTCATAAAGACACTCAGCTGGAAAATAATCTTTACAAAACGAATTGAAAGCTGTATGAAAACTATGCAAAGAGTTGATTCTTGCAATGGGAAGAGATCGACACCAATCAAAGGCAGCTCCTTTCAATGAATATCTGAAAAGCTTGATCTGAAAATCTTCATGCACGATACGAAGCTGATGAATAAAATCGTGAAAAAGGAGTAAGTGTTTAGTTGGTACCTCCCACTCCTTTCCTTGAAACTTAGGAAGGCTACATTCCCATTCCTCTCTACTAGGTAGTGGGTTAGGGGAACCAAATATCTTTGAAAAAACACAGAAAGCAAACCTCTGAGCCAAGATTTTGTCCATTTCGAACTAGTGGAGTCGCCAATCGATTCTTCAACCATGGAGTCGCCCGGTGAATGATGTGCAGAATGAGTGTGTTCGGTCTTTGTTCACCATCAAAGACTAGCTCTGATCGTTGTGTTCTCCCAGGGGCTACCAGGTGTAGCTAGAAGCAGACACACTGAAATAGCAGAGCCAAGACAGTGGAGTCGCCAGGTGCAACTTGCAATCTTCAAAAGGTTCTTTATTTTGATGCACCTTTAGAATCAGAAGTTCATTCTCGTTCTACACAGGGAAAATCTTCAATTCGTCCCCGACAATGACGCCAGAAATGTTAGAACCAGATGTCACCCCTGGATCACGGCAGAGGTAATCCTGATACCCATCAGATTTTATGTCATAGGTTGGTTATAAAAGGGGTCGAATGGGCGCAGTCTCAGAAAAGTATAATCTTAACTCAGAAAACTGGGCCGGTATGCAGAGATAGGTGAGGTCTTGATCTTATTTCCAGTCATTGATGTTGTAATAAGGGTGAGTAGGAGGAATAACTTGAGAAGGAAATGTAAAGGTCTTCTATGAACATCTAGTTTTCCAGTAGCCTAAGGGAGGAAAACTCAGTAAACAAGATCTTCTTGGATTCAGATCTTCAAGAAACTGAAAACACTATAATCAACACTGCAATAAAACATCCATTACAACACAATTAATATAATCCATTTGAATCCTTTAGTCATGAACATTCAGAATCAGATGCATAATAAGATGGAGGAAGGAAGCTGACTTAGATTAGGCAAGAAGTCTCAAATACAGATACATAACCAGAAGCCAAAGGCTTTACTAAAACTTTACAATCCGGGAGCTTTGCTTTACCATCCCCTTACAAAATATAAAAACTGAGTATATATACTCAAAGCAACTTGCTCTCTACAGAAGCGTGCTCTGGTCACTCCATTCAAGGCTTGGCATCTGCATATTCTTCTGTCAGTGTGCACTTGCATTCTTCTGTCAAACACAATATCAGATCAGTATGGGCTTCATGCGAAAATCCATGACAGGGAACTTTCGGCTAACAGTCTACCTTCCACGACCAGATTTTCATGCTTTTCATTTATGTGGTGAAACGAGGTTTCAACCACCTCCCCCTATATCCATTAACTAACTGAATTGGGATCAGGATGGAGCCTGACACCCATGAATTCTCTAGGAGACATTCACGACTCCTCCAAGTCAATTATGGTACCTCAAGGCCACGCAGATCCTTCTCTGTGACCGACTCGGGCGCTTTGATCTTTTGTGCAGCTCCTTTTCATCACCCCACGCGACCTCTGGCCATGACCTCGCGCTTATTCCACATGAAATATCGGGATCTCGCATTTCGAGAGTTTGCACCCCCCTTGATTTCAAAAATCCTGATGCTCGAAATCGCGAAAACGACCCCTTTGGATCGATGGTCGGATTTTCTTTGAGCTTGGTGGCCAGGATCAATTGCTCGAACAATCTCAACTGCTCGTTGCTTGACAGGCACTTTCCCTTTCTTTATGGCTCTACTCCCATATGACTGCGGGCTATGACCATGGGCCCAAACTTCCCAAGGTGTTTTGGGACTTCGCTTATCGGGAGCTTCCATACTCTTTTCTTCAAATTTCCCGATCCGTAAAACCGTGAAATCGCTGATCAAACGCCATGTGCTCCACTAGTTTGAACGGCCCAGATCTATTTCACAATTTCGCGACTCGCGAAAATTGCTTGTGGCTCACTTCAAAACCCCCGAAACCCGATTTCGTGAAATCGTTTAATCAACTGCCACATGTCCCCACTAGATCAGACGGCTCCCACGAATCTCGGTTTTCGGGACTTCAACATTTCGACAATCGGCACATTGGGACTCGGCATTTCGGGATTTTAATGAACAATTTTAACCACCTTTTGGAGTCCCGATTTCGGCGGACCGTCGATCTGTCCTGCCTGCAAGGAATCTCCGTCGTTGAAAAATAAGCTTGGCTGCGGCCAACAACCTTGGATAAAATACATTTGTGGGTTTTTTAAACCCCTTCTTTCGCATCTAGTCACCCAATGGCCAACTTCA
>JASDQU010305726.1:99752-111970 GCA_032191745.1 Picea mariana | reverse complement strand
ATTATTAAAGATAATATATTAAAATAAAAAATGATATATTTATTATTTTATAACTAAAGATAAGATATTAAAATAAAAAATCATATATCAAATGTGACATGTGGTGAAGTTGTTTCCATGAAAGCCACGTCACTTTATGTAATATACTCGATCATATTTGACTGGACAAGAGACATGTTCGCGTTAATCTAGTTTCGTGAAACTTTGGAACTGAGCCACGCCATTAGTTTGATACAAATAGAACTACAGGTGTGTAGTTTCTTATTTTTTAGGAGTGTTTTTTAAAATTGAAAAATATGTTTCTTTGGTAGGAACAAGTAAATCATGGATTTCAACTTATAACACTTCATATCACAACACATGTCAAATGTCTTTATTTTTATTATATATAAATTTGTATTTTTTTGTTTTATTTCTTTACATTTACCATACTGTGTTTTAAATTAAATTGTTTAATATCAATTTGTTAGCACCAGAAGTCACCCCTGGATCACGGTAGAGGTAAGCTTGATACCCATCAGAGTTTATGTCACAGGTTGGTTATAAAAGGGGCCGAATGGGCGCAGTCTCAGGGAAGTATAATCTTAACTCAGAAAACTGGGTTGGTATGCACAAATAGGTGAGGTCTTGATCTAATTCTCAGTCAGTAATGTTGTAATAAGGGTGAGTAGGAGGAAGAACTTGAGAAGGAAATGTAAAGGTCTGCTATGAACATCAGGTTTTCCAGCAGCCTAAGGGAGGAAAACTCAGAAAACAAGATCTTCTTGGATTCAGAGCTTCAAGAAACTGAAAACACTATAATCATCATTGCAATAAAATATCCATTACAACACAATTACAATAATCCATGTGAATCCTTCAGTCATGAACATTCAGAATCAGACGCATAATAAGATGGAGGAAGGAAGTTGACTTAGATTAGACAAGAAGTCTCAAATACAGATACATAACCAGAAGCCAGAGGCTTTACTAAAACTTTACAATCCGGGATCTTTGCTCTACCATCTCCTTACAAAATATAAAAAATAAGTATATATACTCAAAGCAACTTGATCCCTATAGAAGCGCTCTCTGGTCACTCCATTCAAGGCTTGGCGTTTGCATCTTCTTTTGTCAGGGTGCACTTACATTCTTCTGTCAGACGCAAGATCAAATCGGTATGGGCTTCATGCGAAAATCCATGACACGGAACTTTCGGCTGATAGTCTTCCTTCCACGACCATATTTTCATGCTTTCCATTTATGTGGTGAAATGAGGTTTCAACCACCTCCCCCTATTTCCATTAACTAACTGCATCGGGATCAGGATGGAGCCTGGCACCCATGAATTCTCTAGGAGACGTTCACGACTCCGCCAAGTCAATTATGGTGCCTCGAGGCCACATAGATCCTTCTCTGTGACTAACTCGAGTGCTTTGATCTTTTTCACAACTCCTTTTCATCGCCCCATGTGACCTCAGGCCATGACCTCACGCTTATTCCACATGAAATACCGGGATCTCGCATTTCGGGAGTTTGCACCCCCCTTGATTTCAAAAATCCCGATGCTCGAAATCACGAAAATGGCCCCTCTGGATCGACGGTCGGATTTTATTTGAACTTTATGGCCAGGATCAATTGCTCGAACAATCTCAACCGCTTTTTTCTCGACATGCACCTTCCTTTTCTTTATGGCTCTGCTCCCATATGACCACGGGCTATGACCATGGGCCCAAACTTCCCAAGGCGTTTCGGGACTTCTCTTATCGGAAGATTCCATACTCTTGTCTTCAAATTTCCTGATCCGTGAAACCGTGAAATCGTCAATCATGTACCACATGCTCCACTAGTTTGAACGACCCAAATCTATTTCGCAATATTGCGACTCACGACAATTTCTTATGGCTCACTTCAAAACCCCTGAAACTGGATTTGTGAAATCGTTTAATCAACTGCCACCAGTCCCCACAGGATCGGACGACTCCCACAAATCTTGGGTTTCAGGACTTCGGCATTTTGACAATCGGCACATCGAGACTCGACATTTTGGGATTTTGATGAATAGTTTTAACCACATTTTGGAGTCCCTATTTCCACGGACTGTCGATATGTCCTGCCTGCAAGGAATCTCCGTCGTTGAAAAATAATCTTGGCCGCGGCCGACGACCTTGGATAAAACACATTTGTGTGTTTTTTAAACCCCTTCTTTTGCATCTAGTCACCCAATGGACAACTTCAAAGGAAAAACATCCCCCTGCAAGAATATGTGATTTCATTAGGCTCCATGGGGGATAGAGTCCTCCCTGCAAGGCTCTAAGATCTCCTTTTGTAGTTCCATTCGCCTTTTGTTGGGCTATGGAGTCAAGCTCAAAACACCCTGCTGAGGAATACAAGCCGATAAGTAAAAATAGAAATAAACACACATGCTCCGAGGAGCTTATTTATGTACAGTCCTAAACTAATTGACTTTCACATAGTGCTAGGTGAAAGAAAAATTCCACCATATCCATTCAAGTAACTTCCTAACTGGAAGCTTCTTCATTATGTCGATGCTTGATAACAGATAACGCAACCGTGACAACAGAACGATTACATTCTTCAGCTTTCCTTCTAATGTTGAGGTTAGGATGAAGTTGGGCGGATTTAAAACATGAAGGAAATACAACTCCATGTATTCCTTCATAGGCTCGTAGGCCAAGCGGAAAATTATGGAAAATTTGTAACAGACAGCCTTCTCTGTTACACAGCTGCTCACACATGGCTGGAAATCTCTAGCAGGCATAGGTGGGTGAACAGTAGATGCAGGTTGACTGGTCCCAGGCGATGGTTGCTCACTGATAGGTTCTGGACTGGAGATAAACTACCCATTCAACTTCTCCTCTCCTTCTTCATGGCTCCCGCAAGGATTAGATTCATAATCATCATACACAGAAACCATGAAAAATCTCTTCTCTTCATCACCTTCGTTGGGATATTCGTCAAAGATGGGTTGCTGTCTATCAGTATCTACAACAACTTCTTCCTCGCAAGCAGGGATTCTCAAAACATTTGATTCAGGGACAGAGATATCCTTCGCATTTTCCTCATAAGAACAACAAACAACATCTGCCTCAGTCCCATATCCAGGAGGAATATCTACTACAGAAATTTTTTTCTCATAGACATCAGAATTTTCAAAAGAGACATGTTGGTCTTCATGAACATCTAAAAGAACAGATACAGCTGAAATGATGCCAGATGTTTCTTCGCTACACCCATCATAATGAATATCATCCAACACCTCTAGACATTCATAGCAAATGCTTTCCTCCACAGTAAAAAATTCATCAAAAATATGGTTTTCATGGCTAGCAAAATCTTCGTGAAACAAGGAAAATTCATCACAACAGTTTTCATAAAGACACTCAGCTGGAAAATAATCTTTACAAAATGAATTGAAAGCTACATGAAAACTGTGCAAAGAGTCAATTCTTGCAATGGGAAGAGATCGACACCAATCAAGGGCATCTCCTTTCAATGAATATCTGAAAAGCTTGATCTGAACATCTTCATGCATGATATGAAGCTGATGAATAAAATCATGAAAAAGGAGTAAGTGTTCAGCTGGTACCTCCCACTCCTTTCCTTGAAACTTGGGAAGGCTACATTCCCATTCCTCTCTACTAGGTAGTGGGTTAGGGGAACCAAATATCTTTGAAATAACACAGAAAGAAAACCTCTGAGCCAAGATTTTGTCCATTTTGAACTAGTGGAGTCGCCAATCTATTCTTCAACCATGGAGTCACCAGGTGAATGATGTGCAGAATGAGTGTGTCCGGTCTTTGTTCACCATCAAAGACCAGCTCTGATCGTTGTGTTCTCCCAGGGGCTACCAGGTGTATCCAGAAGCAGACACACTGAAACAGCAGAGCCAAGACAATGGAGTCGCCAGGTGCAAGTTGCAATCTTCAAAAGGTTCTGAATTCTGATGCACCTTCAGAATCAGAAGTTCGTTCTCATTCTACACAAGGAAAATCTTCAATTTGTCCTCGACAACGACGCCAAAAATGTTAGAACCAGAAGTCACCCCTGGATCATGGCAGAGGTAATCCTGATACCCATCAGAGTTTATGTCACGGGTTCGTTATAAAAGGGGTTGAATGGGCACAGTCTCAAGAAAGTATAATATTAACTCAGAAAACTGGACGGTATGCACAGATAGGTGAGGTCTTGATCTAATTTCCAGTAAGTAATGTTGTAATAAGGGTGAGTAGGAGGAATAACTTGAGAAGGAAATGTAAAGGTCTTCTATGAACATCTAGTTTTCCAGCAGCCTAAGGGAGGAAAATTCAGTAAACAAGATCTTATTGGATTCAAATATTCAAGAAACTGAAAACACTATAATCAACACTGCAATAAAAAATCCATTACAACACAATTAATATAATCCATGTGAATCCTTCAGTCATGAACATTCAGAATCAGAGGCATAATAAGATGGATAAAAGAAGCTGACTTAGATTAGGCAAGAAGTTTCAAATACAGATACATAACCAGAAGCCAAAGGATTTACTAAAACTTTACAATCCGAGAGCTTTGCTCTACCATCCCCTTACAAAATATAAAAGCTGAGTATATATACTCAAAGAAACTTGCTCTCTACAGAAGCGCGCTTTGGTCACTCCATTCAAGGCTTGGCGTCTGCATATTCTTCTGTCAGTGTGCACTTGCATTCTTTTGTCAGACACAATATCAGGTCAGTATGGGCTTCATGCGAAAATCCATGACAGGGAACTTTCGGCTGACAGTCTGCCTTCCATGGCCAGATTTTCATGCTTTCCATTTATGTGGTGAAACGAGGTTTCAACCACCTCCCCCTATTTCCATTAACTAACTGCATTAGGATCAGGATGGAGCCTGACACCGATGAATTCTCTAGGAGACGTTCACGACTCCTCCAAGTCAATTATGGCGCCTCAAGGCCACGCAGATCCTTCTCTGTGACCAACTCGGGCACTTTGATCTTTTGTGCAGCTCCTTTTCATCGCCCCACGTGACCTCCGACCATGACCTCGTGCTTATTCCACATGAAATATCGGGATCTCGCATTTCAAGAGTTTGCACCCCCCTTGATTTCAAAAATCCCAATGCTCGAAATCGCGAAAACGACCCCTCTAGATCGATGGTCGGATTTTCTTTGAGCTTGACGGCCAGGATCAATTGCTCGAACAATCTCAACTACTCGTTTCTCGACAGGAGCTTTCCCTTTCTTTATGGCTCTACTCCCATATGACTGCGGACTATGACCATGGGCCCAAACTTCCCAAGGTGTTTCGGGACTTCGCTTATCGGGAGCTTCCATACTCTTTTCTTCAGATTTCCCAATCCACGAAACCGTGAAATTGTTGATCAAGTGCCATGTGCTCCACTAGTTTGAACGACCCAGATTTATTTCACAATTTCATGACTCGCGAAAATTGATTGTGGCTCACTTCAAAACCCCCGAAACCCGATTCCGTGAAATCGTTTAATCAACTACCACCTGTCCCCACTGGATCAAACAACTCCCATGAATCTCGGTTTTCGGGACTTCAACATTTCGACAATTGGCACATCGAGACTCAACATTTCGAGATTTTGATGAACAATTTTAACCACCTTTTGGAGTCCCGATTTCCGCGGACCGTCGATCTGTCCTGCCTGCAAGGAATCTTCGTCGTTGAAAAATAAACTTGGTTGCGGCCAACGACCTTGGATAAAATATATTTGTGGGTTTTTTAAACCCCTTCTTTCGCATCTAGTCACCCAATGGCCAACTTCAAAGGAAAAACATCCCCCTGCAAGAATATGTGATAACACAATTTCTTTTTACTATATAAAAATTTGTATTTATTTCTTAAAATTATATATATATATATATATATATATAGATAACTCGAAGACTCGGAGTAATTATTTCAACCAATTTTAATACTTAAATCATATTTAATTTTAACAAGGGTTGCATGGCAACGCAGTCCTTGCCGAGTTAGTCGGGAAATACATGTTGAACACTGAAGCTTAATATAACTAAATGCACAAGTAATGAATATTTTTTGTCAAAAGATAATAATTGAGGGTTGTTTGTTATTCAAAATGTATAATGAACTGTAAGTTAAATGGAACTATAATATTCATAAATATAATAAATATAATATAAATATAATAATAAATAATATATTAGATAATATATATAATATAAATACATAGTACAACTTTTTATATTTAGATGTGGTGATTGGTGAAATTCATTAATTATGTAATTAATTCTACATATTGAAAGACGTGAATGGAGCAATAACACTTCAATTCTATCAACCAATTAGAAATGAGAAACACAAATATTTTTATTATATCCAAAAATATATATTTATTTTCCTATGTTAAGGATTACATTGAATACACAAATTTATGGTAAAAGGCAAATTAATGTCATATCAAAAGAAAACTCATTGCTATAGTCCCATAGCTAGACTAACCAGTACGCATGTTCGCATGCACAATACCTGCCGTCTCTAGTCCTCTTGAACCCGAACGGTAATATTTAAGTGATAACACAAGTAGCCTTTGATGCTACTTTTGCTTTAAAAAATAAAGTAAAATGTTACAAGATAACATAAAATAACAAACTCAATTTTGAATGTAATCGTTAACCATTAGGGATTCCTTGAGGTTTGACGTCAACGAATTTAGAGGTTGAGGGTTCGAATCCCTTCAATTGCTAATTTATTATTTTCTGTGCAAACTAACAATTTGCATCAAATTCTGCAAACTAGTCATAAGATAATAGCCTGAATTTTTTTGGTACAAATTCTGCAAGATGGACCCCCAACTTTTGACAGTATATATAAAAAAACAAGAAATATTTATTACAATAACATTGGGGGAAGTGAAGGTAGCAATAAGACTTCAAAGTTTTTGGCCAATAAGATATCAGATAAATGAGATTTAAAATTTAAAATAAATAATTATTTTTTAAAACATTAGATAAAGAGATGTGTATTTTATGGTCAACCATGAACTAATAAAAGTCAAACCTAACTCAAAGCTATATACCATGCCTATTGACAAGTATAATAATGTAAACTACTTTGTCACTTCATCCTTTACATTTTGATCATATTTATATTCATCATTTATTATTAATAAATATTTTATTTTATTCAAAGTATTAACAATTTCAACTTCTTTTCATTTATGTCATTTAGATTTAGTTTACATTTCATATAAATAAATATTTTATTTTAGTCAAAGTATTAATAATTTCAACTTCATTGCATTTATGTCATTTAGATCTAGTTTACATTTCCACTTTGTTTGTATATCATGCTTACATTTTATTTTTTAATATTTATATTTATAAATTATTTTCTAATATTTATATTTATAAATTTTGGAGAGATGAAATATATCATAATGATAATTTAAAAATAAAAAATAAAAATAACTAACTAATAAATAAATGGTATTTAATATTTAAAATAATAAAAGAAAAGAAAATTAATAAAAAAACTTGTATAAATTTATTTAACATTTTAAAGAGATTAGAAGTTTGCATCTAATATTTTGTAACTCCTCTTTATGTCTACAAAGAATATAAACTTCCTCTAAAGATTCATCAAAGTTATCATTTTCCATTTCAAGATCCATCAAATAGTCGATATAATGGTTAACCTAGGGTTGACTCTAAGAATAGGCAAGATCGTGTTAAAGACACACTGCAAATTCTAAAACATCCACAATCCATATTCCATGAACAGATTGAACTATGAACTAACACTCCATCTTTTGATAAGTGTATTCAACATGGTTTAAGGTTTAAGGAGGGGCTCCATCATCCATCACCCTTCTTCACCTTGTTCCTTTCTTCCATCATCCATACCATTGAAGGATGCCACCTCTCCTTCCTTGCATGGCTCCCTCTCCTTCCATGCCATCACCTTCTCCTCGTCCCTCACTTCCCCCTAAACCCTCGACTCTTGCACCACATCCTTCGCCTTCCTCCACCTCTACCTTACCCTTCCTATGTCCACTCAGCCTTATTCTCATAGACTTATGAATGTTGCCATGGATGTCAGTCAGTGCCACTACTGCTCCTGTGTGTTAACTAGGGAGGTTTCGGCTCTAAACCATCCCTTAACAACACCAACTGGGTTTTGAAAGACACCTAGGTAGATGCCCATTATTAATCCCTCCAATTTGCTCAATGGAAATCTCATCTAGAAAACTACTTGGTGAAATGGAAGAGAAGAGGAGAACCTGCAAGCTAGAAAAAAATAACCAATTATAAGAAGCTTAGAACTATAAAAGGAAAAACAAAACCGCCTTAAAACACCTCAATTAGAATAATTCAAAATTGGACCTAATCATACAAATTGCCCACTATGTAAGCTACCCTATTATAAAGAAAATTTAATTGCAACCTCCTTGTAAAACAGAATCAACCAGAAATCCAAATTTAAATGAAATCAATAACCAATACTACTTTACAACTTTAATATTTAATTAATATTATTTATTATTATTTTATTTTTTTAATTAATGAATATATTAAAAAATGTATATGTATAAAAGAATATTTATAATTTTTATTAAACAAATAAAGAATCCTCATTCAAAATGAACTAAAGTGCCAACACACATCGGAAGATCTTTAACCAGATTAAAGACAAAAATCTATTAAATAAAAATATGGCCACATAGAAATGAGCTCAGACTTCAACCTTTTTACTTATAAGAATAAATCCACATCAAGGGAAAATCGATGTATTTAATGAGGCACTTACACTCCATTGAATAAGCATGCATGCATCCTCATATGGAAATGGGTTGGAGTTTTAACCTAGGTTTATATCGAAAGATTAAATTGAAATTTTAAAAAAATAATATGTTTATTATTCTTTTAATATATTGTCAAAATTTTATGCGTAAAATAACTCAATATTAATATTTTAAAATAATAATAATATTTTTGTTAATATAATATAATGATAAATTAAATATAAATAAATATATTATTTTTTTAATATTTATTTTTTATTTTATAAAACTTATTATATAAATATTTATGTGTACTATAATAGGAAAACTTATAATAATAATAATAATAATAATCTATTTTTAAGGTCATGGTCAAGCCACATCAAATTGGTGTATGAGACCCCCTTGTTTGTGGGACAAGAGACCTTCCTCCACCCAAAGATTTGACTGGTAAAGTTTACGGAGGTATACATACCCTACCCCCGGGATTTGAACTTGTGACTTTTTAAGAGGAAACACATGTTCTTATTCATTAGACCCACTCAGGCTGTATAAATACAATCGAATATATTTTTTAATATAATATTTTGAAGTATTATATTTAAAAAAAAAAAAAAAAACTTTATACCCACATAAAAATTTCAAGGCAGGGACGATGATGGAGATTCCCTAAACAATGAAAATAGTTAAAAGTTGTTAAGTGAATATGTAGGTTAAATGTTTTATGAAATGATGATTTTTTCTAGAGATATTTGTCTCAAATCTGGCGAGAAATTATTGAATTGTATTATTTTTGTATATTTTGAGTGTCCTGTGAATTTTTCAGCATGCTAAATCCATTTTTATATTCAAAGATGGATTTTGAATAACAAAAATAATGATTCATATAAATTTATATCACCAGATTCCGATGAAAAAAACCATTTCGTAAAAAACTAACCAATCCCAAAACAAAATTTAAAAAAATTGCAAATGCAATAGAAGGAATCCCTAAATAGAATCCCTAAATAAGAGAGAAATAATTGTGTGACTCATTTAGAAGAAAAAGTTCGGACATTAGAATTAAAGGTTTGTAAATTGTTGAGAAACTTCAAATTATGGCGAATGAAGTTTGTTTTGACACGAAAGCCTCTAAATTTGGACGGAAGTGCGTATATTTAAACAACTCAACCTGCTATACGATCAGATTTTTGGTTTAAAAAATAAAAAAAAATATTAACACATATATACCATCAATTTCTTCTATTTTATTTTTCCTTCCATTCACATGTCAAAACTTCAATAGGCTTGTCTAAAGTATTTAGATTCTCTTGGCATATTTGATAGGGACATTGAATTTAATAACCTAGAAAACCCATAACCCAATTTGTCACCTTTATTATTGGTCTTCAAAAATCTATTTACAATCATGAAATATTAGAATCATGAATGGATCTAGGTTATAACACGTTTTTTTTCCACAAACAACGTCTTATCAATGACCATTTATCCTATGAGTGTCCATTAAACCTAAATTTAGATTTGAAGGGATAAAAAATAGGATAAAAGATGGTGCAAGCTAGGGATAAAAAAATAGGATAAAAGATGGTGCAAGCTAGGGATAAAAAATGGGTTAACCATCTTTATCCCATTTCAACCAAAATAATGGGATAAAAGATGGTGCAAGCTAGCCATAAATATGCAACACGCCATTGTGGTATATCTTAAAGTTATGATTGAATTGTAAATTGTGATATATCTTAAAGTTATGATTGAACTAACTATAAATTGATGTAGATATTCCACAAAATAATTTGATACAAAAAATATTATAATTCTACTCCAAATATAATGAAGTTATACACTATTGTGCAATGGTTACTTATGATTTAGTGGTATTATTAGAATAATATCACTTTCTTTATAAAAATTACTGAGAAAATAAGAATAGAACTATAATAGTGAAAAATGCACACGATTAACACATTAAACACTAGATGTATCCTAGAGAAACCTATAAGGGATGAAAATTCTAACAATAAATAAGAATTATGCTTTACACTTTATTCTCATATTTATAATGCAAAATACAAAGAAAAAAATTATTTACTATAAATTTGATGGACATTGTGGCCCAAATAAGTTACTCCAACTTTGTCTTCTTCCTCTTCTCTACTTTGATATTTCACCCTTTTTCTTTGCTTGAATATGGAACATTAAATCAATATAATACAAACAAAACTCTTATCCTCTTGTTGCTTAGGCTTTTACATTTATCAATGATCATTCGGGTTAGTGTTATAGTTTTTGCATGTCCCAAATCTTGATTAGGGTTAGGGTTTTGGATTCTCTATAATATTATTGAATAATCACATGTGACTAGATGCACATGTGTGGGTAATAAAAGAGGTGGCATCCACTTAGTACTATGGTGGTCATGTCAAAAAGTCAACTTTTAGAGGTCTAACTCTATTTTCACTCATGATGGATCTTGTTTCCAAGATATAGGTGTATACTACCCCTTAGGGCCATTTTTTACATCAAAGACACTTTTTTTGACCCGCAAAAGAACATTTATGAGCCCCTAATTAGTAATTTTTTTTATTTTGGCCACACTTCTAGTAGATTCCAAGATCAATCCTAAAATGGACCATATAAATCCACAACTTTGATTCTCCACCTTGAAAAGTACCAAAAAAAATGAAAAATTACATTGTGATCCATTTAAGATCACACTGCGTTTTGGGAAGATTTTGGTCCATAAAATCTTTTACTAAAGATGAGTAAAAATTTCTATAGTTTTCTCCTTGGAGTATGACTTGGCCAATTTTAGAAGTTGCCTTTTAACCCTAACTACTAGAGTTATTGCTAACCCCTTATATTCGTTATAGTATTATTAAAAAAAATGTATCATTTGCTAACTACACTTGAGCATATGGTTTTAAGTCTTCTATAAAAGGTAAGACTAACCCATCATTGAGCATGGATGGATCATAGAGTTTAGGAAATTTTGGATGTAAATATGTAGGAAGTTCATATAATTATACATGAGCTTCATGCAGGAAGGAAAGAAACATACCCTCAAGAGGCTTACATATGGTTCCTTTGAAATTATCACCTCTTTTCATATGGAGAAGTTGTTGAAGAAAGGCCACTCGGGTATTATTGCACAATTCAATGCCATACAAGTAGTAGATAACACACCACAAGAGATTCACCTTGATTTGCAGTTGGTTCTATCTAAGCATCAACAAGTATTGAAACACCACAAGGTTTAGCACCTTCGCATGGGGAGCATGTGATCCAGATGGATATCGGTGGCCTTCCACCTATTCCAACTGGCTCATTTTGGCAGTTTGGCAGTTTTTTCCTAGTTTTCCGATCCTTGACTTCCGGGTTTGTTTTGAGGCCCTAAACAATGTTTTTAGGGATCACCACAATTAAACTGTAAAAAGAGTTAGATTCTGACGAAAAGATGTGTA
>JASDQU010305726.1:47443-66291 GCA_032191745.1 Picea mariana | reverse complement strand
TGAATGGTTCCTACCTTTACAAGTAGGTTTTGTTGAGCTGTTAATACCTTATGTCGGATTTTGGCGGCCTAGGAACTGAACACTTTTATGTCTACAACCTGGTTCTCGGCCAGATCCAAACTCTATAATTTGTTGCCCCTGCTGGCTTACCCGTGTTTGGCTAATTTGCGCTGACTGGTGCACCTGTTCAAGGTCAGACCCGAGCTTCTCGATTTCGTACAGGTCGGCTGTTTGGGCTTCCTCAAGGCTCTTGCTCACCTCGTCCCTGACATTCGCTTCAGCGGTAGCCACTTTAGCTTCCAATTTACTGATCAGGAGGTTCTTTCATTTCAACTGGGCCTTCAAAGTCCCAACCGAGTACTGATTGGCTGTAGCATAAGCCCCTAGTGTCACGGCTATCTCCTCTACAAATTCTTCCTCTTTCATGGCCTTCCCATCTATCATGATTTTAAACTTTTTAGCCATTACGACCTCTTTTTGATATAATTCTTGCCTCACCATGGAATTTCTTTTTTTTTCAAAGAAAAATTCATTAGGAGGCAGCTCCTCTATAGAAATAGGTGTCAGTTCTTCATTGAAAATCCACCCCACATCAGGATTCCCCTTTGTGAAATGTAAGTGTGTGATAATAGCAATTGGACTGCCGATTTCCTTGGATGGTTGTTTCGGGGTGACCTCTATGACCGGCTTGTTTGACATGAGTGACAGTGAGTCACCCGATCCCCGCGAAGGTATCTCTGCTTGGCCTTGGGTCTGCTTTCCTAGCATACCCTTTTCGGGGTTTCCTTCCTACTTCTGGGGGACTTCGGCTCCTTGCTTTGAGGTTCTAGCCTCCCCTGTTTTCCCTTGGTCCTTATGCTCGCTAGGACTCGATTCCTTTGTACCTTTGGCTTCTGTTTTCTTTGTAACTGGAAGCTTTGGGGCTTCACCCTGTAAAATCTGGGAGAGAAAACTCCGTCAGTGCTCCTGGAATTTCAAAAATTTGGTCATATCTCCGGGTGGCAGGGCTTGAATCCGACTTAGGACTTCAATGAAGGACCTTGCGCCCTAGAATATTTCATCATGAGGGGAATCCTCTTGTTCATACCTCTTCAGGCCACAACTCGCCAGGTGATTTCTCACAACCTTACTAGGGTCATGCTTCTTGAACTCAATATCCACTAGCTTCATTTCTTCTAAATCCGTAGCCTCGGCTTTAGCGTGCCCAAAATCTAACAAGGAATATGCACCAATATGAATAGGGAAGGGTGGCCATACCTTTTTTAATACTCCTTTGAGCTCTTTTCTTATTTTTCCGAGCATAGTCTGTCTGGCGATCTCACAACACTATAGCTTATCTTGCAGGAACAACGGGAGAGCATATGGAGGGACAGAGGTGCCGAAAACCCTGATATATGAAAATTCCACCTCTAGATACCAATCTTCCATGCTGCTTAGGTTGGTCGCGACGCTATCTGACATCCTGGGAGGCAGCTAGCCAAAGATGGTGACATGCAATGGCACCATTACCCAGTTGAAGATATCATAGATGAATTCTTTGGCCTTATCCTCC
Source organism: Picea mariana (assembly GCA_032191745.1). NCBI lineage: Eukaryota > Viridiplantae > Streptophyta > Pinopsida > Pinales > Pinaceae > Picea > Picea mariana. Next base: position 64,739 of record JASDQU010305726.1, on the reverse strand, counting down.
CAAAGCTTCGAGTGGTAGACATGGATAGGCTCTGTATTAGATGGAGACCAGCTCCAGTTCATTAGTGGAAAGGGTGTCATGAAGCAGATGACATCCATGATGTAAGCAGACATAAAGAATGAAGCTGCTTTTTTACTCGCCCTCTGTGCTCGATATTCAGTAATTCGACTGGTTAGGCTGTTGGACAACAGTTTGGCCCAGTCGAAGGAGAAACCCTCAGCGACTGTATAAATTAGTGGCACCCATGGGAGGAAAAAATGGGTAGTGTCTTCCTTCCCATACAACCTGCAAGTCATCATCACTATGTACTTGAATTGTGGCTCCAAGGAAGAGATTGAATAGATCCCGTTGGAGTCAGCCTTGAATTTTGTGGGGTGTGAGACCCAATCTTTGATCAGATCGGACAAACCTTTTGCATACTGCTCACACTCCTTCTTCTTGAATCCTTCTAGGAATTCGACATTATGAGTAAATTTCAGCGTGGGTGACAGTTTATACATTGCCTGCAAATGTTCTGGCCGGAAGGTACTAATCATCACCTTCTGTTTGCTGATAATCATCTTGGTCGGGATGTCCACATGGTCCAGCACCCACCTGATCATATCACAATAGGGAAAAAGCTAGGGCCTCACCGCTATTTTGTGCATCTCTGCTTGAGCGACGATTTTGTATTTGGTTGATAAATCATCCTTCTCATTGTCGCTAGAATCATCCAAACAGTTTATCAACTCGGATTGCAGGATGTTGGAAATGTATGACCATGTCTTGATAGAATTAATACTTCGGGTCGAGGTATCGGAAACAACGTCTGAACCTTGACCTGAACTCTCGGCAGCTAACTTGGGCATTTTTCGTGGAGCCATGATAGTGAAACCTGCAACTAAACCACCTGTCGAAAAGATTTGAAAATCACAAACAACGGTTAACCTGGTAAAATGGCTCTGCGTGCAGAAAGAAATGAGAACTGAAACAATGAAGGAAAAACTCTCTATCTTGGTCATTTAAACCCCTGGTGTCCTTGCGAATAGAATGATCAAATCACTTAATAGAAATATTTAGAAGTAAAAATGAGATCCTACTATCTTTCACCTCGCCGCAGTTCAAATAAAAGCCATAAATGATGATGAGTCATAACACGAACCAACGCAAAAACATTTAAAACTTACTCCGTAGATGGTGCGTGTTAAAGGTTTCTTAATGCGTCAATTAATCTAGCTTAGCTTTTTTAATTAAGTTTGTTTCAGACTTTAATCCCACTTTTTCGGCATTCGCCGTATCGGAAGATTTCACTCCTAGATTTTGAGCCCCCAAAACCCAAAATCGCGATGATGCGATTTAGTTAATTATTCATGATCTGACTTAAGATCTTAATTAATCCATGCTTAATTAATGAGTATCGCGACTTCGTGACTCAGAACTATGAAGGTATTTATTTTTGCGAGAGAGATCACTGAGTCATGAAATCTTGACAGTGCTTAACTAAGGTTTAAAGTGATTTACTCCTGACACTAACTTGGGTAAACTTTTAAAACTGTTATCGCCACTTCGCGTATCGGGATACTAAGGATAGTGGGAAACGTCGTGAAGTAAGAGAACTCCCGAAACTATCTTTCTGGGTTTTAAATATAACACCTCACTTACTTAGAAGAAGGCGGCTCCAACATAGGCTCCAACTAGGGATCTCGTCTCCTTGCAGGACAAGAAGAACAGTAGACCCAGTGCCTATATGGGTAAATGGAGTCATCAGTTTGCTTCTGAGAAATGGGCTGGGAAAGAGGATACAGAGAGAACCTTGAGGTTCCAAATTGAACTCTGGAAAGATTTCAAACCCAGAATGCTTTCTAAGCTCAGCTGCAGTCCACGACAACTCTCCCTTCCTTGACATTGAAAGAGGGTCTGCCCAAGGCGGTCTAAACAAATCTTAGGAAATTCAATAGGTCCTATGGGTTTTGACTTGCATCAAAACGAAGTATAATTCATGCTTTTGATCAGGGAGACCTGCAATGAACCTGAGGTGTAGATCCAGTTTTGAGAAAGCTAATTACTAGAGCATAGTATGGTTTATGTATGACAACCTTACATATATCTTTAGACATTGCTTCACTGCCAGTGAGCCTGTTCAGTACCCCGGTGAAGTTATCTGGTCCCCTTTATTGAATTTCCTTTCACCACTTCAAAGGGTAATTATGTGTTTAAATGTTGACATGAGGTCAATCATTTTATGAATTTCCTTTCATCATCTCTTTGGACTAGATGGGGGCAATCAATTATGAATTTCCTTTCACCATCTGTCTTATATTTTATTTTTTGGAAACTGAAGTGGGGGCAATCAAATTGTATAAGTAATACCAGGGGTGGTATCCGTGTAAAATTCCCAACATAGGCATGTTAACTTGCTTTGAGTGCTCTCGACCAACTTTCTCTTATCCTTCACAACACCCTAGCTCGCAGGAAAACAAAGGGGGGAATTCATTTCCAGGGGCCTTCTTTTGAGCAAGACTTAACCATTTGAGAACTGTTGAAAGAATTAAGAGAGTTAAGGTCTGCCCACAAATGGCCTTGCTTAGCAGGGGATCGAGAAATTGTGAAGACCAGTTTACTTCTGGAGACACTCGCCAGTTCCCAAATGGAAGCGAAAAATATTTTCCTCTGTGGATGGTATGGGCAGGTGTCAGAACTTAAGGAGAAAGGGCCAAGGGTGAAAAAGGAAAGTGAGTAGGCCATGGGCCCCCAAAAAACCGGATGTTATCATGCAATACTGACTTAGGTGAACACATCATACTTGTGAGACTACTACTACGTTTAATTGATATTCATTTGAAAACCCAGATACTCCAGAAATTCATCTCTTTGCCTTACCACTTCATCTTCTTCTTAAAAAAAAAAAACATTGTTTATCACCTGTTTCAGGTGGGTCGATTTCCGGATACCTGACCGTCCCTTTCTCATTTTGCAGTTTGGGTTGTAATTCGGAGGCCTACATGAGACAACACAAAGAGTATCAGGTCTTCAGGATTTATGGGATTCTGGGTGTAAAAAATTATGTCTCTACTTCTAGGAAATCAACAACCTGTTTTATTCAAGATGAAAGTGAACTTACTGAAAAAATTTATGAAAAGAAAAGAGAAAACAAACCGGTATATACAATGGAGGTCTGGAACTGATTTATTGCATACAGTGATTTAAATAATGCCCGTTGATAGGGGTGCAGAGAGTCACACCATCCAAATTCTCTAACAGAAATGAATTCTTCCCTTCAGAAGCTGAGACTTTGAATGGTCTATACCAGATGTGATCAAATTTACCATGTTTTGCCAAATCTTCCCTCCTGGCATCCCATTTAAAAACCAAATCGCTGGGGAGGAAATCCCTGTTTTTGGCTTTACGATCAAACAACGCTTTCATGTCGTCCTGGTATTTCTGCATTCTTGCGTCTACCTCGGTCCTGTGTTGTTGGACCTCGATCAACTGATTTATTCTTCTAGTGACGTGGTTTGGCTCTTCTCTCTCATCTTGCCAGAGCTTCATTACAGGGAGTGCCAAATTTATAGGTAAAACCACATCAGTCCCGTACACCATTTGAAAAGGAGAAGTACCAATGGATTTCTTCGTACCTATCTGATTTGCCCATAAGGCGTATTTTAAGTGTACATGCCAAGATCTTTTGTTTTCGCTCAGTACCTTCTTAATTATGGTAATCAAACTCTTATTTGATGATTCAACTATCCCATTACCTTGAGGGTAATATGATGTGGAGTGGCCCATTACGATGTTATATTTTTGGCAGAAGCTGACCATTTCCATAGACTTGAATGCCTGGGCATTATCCATCACTATTTTTCTGGGACAACTAAATCTGGACAGTATGCTCTCTTCTAGGAAATCTATCACCACCGAATCGGTCACCTTATTAATGGGAATAGCCTCCACCCATTTGGTGAAATAATCTGTGGCAGTGAGGATCCATTTGTGTTGAGTGCTGGAATGTGGGTTGATTTCACCTATAAAATCTAACCCCCATTGTTGAAAAGGGGCTTCGGTTTTGACGGGAACCAGAGGTAGCACTGGGAGCTTTTGTTTTCCTGCAAACAACTGGCAAGGGTTGCAGGCTTTGACTTTGATGTTGACCTCTGAGAAAAATTTAGGACAATAATATCCTGCCCTTAGGATTTTATAAGCTGTTGCCCTCCAGGCGTGATGCCCTCTGCACACACCTTCATGGAATTCTCTTATGACCCCCTCTATTTCTGATTCTACCAAACAAACCAGTAGGAAACCTAAGGGGTCCTTCCAATACAATTGACTTTTGGATATGCAGTACTTCACCGCATGCAGCTTCAGTGTCTTGGCCTTAGCTGGAGATAGATCACTAGGGCATTTCAGGGTTAGTAGGTAGGACAATATATCTTTATACCAATATGATAAGACAAACTTCTCTTCGATTCTGGAGATCACTATTTGATCGTCGGGTTCGTTTATGTCCCCTTGTCGCTCATATCCTTACAGGTTATTTATTCCGAGCGCTCTGAAATTTGATTCCGCCAAGAGCTTAGCCAGACCCTATCCCTTTACTAGTTTCGTTGGTTTTACCTCTAGGTCGAACTCTTGAATTTTAGCGAGCCACCGACCCCTCTTTCCATCACTGTCAGGCTGGACCAATATATCCTTCACAGAACTGGTGGGAGCGTATGCGATTACCTTGGAGTGTAGCATGTAAGTTCTAAAGGCCTTCAAAGCCTTAACCATAGCATACACTTGTTTCTCCATTATATCATATCTCAGTTCATCATCTCTAAGACTTTTTCTAAAGAATTCTATTGGTTGCTCGAAACCCTCTTCATTCTTCTGGAGGAGTACTGTCGCCACTGTGTGTTCAGAGGCAAATGATAAAATCAGGAAATCCCTTAGGTAATCAGGGTTTGCTAATATGGGCACTTCGCTGATAAATTTCTTGATGCGTGCAAATGACGCATTATCCTCCACCGTCCATTTCATTTTGTTGTTCTTCTTGAGCATATCTGTGATCAATTTCATGATTTCAGCAAAGTTTGGGATAAATCTTCTCAAAAAAATTATTTTTCCTAAAAATGACTGAATTTCTTTGATATTCCTAGGAATATTTATGGTGTCTATATCTTCCACCCTTTTAGGGTCGATTTTGATTCTGTCCCGAGACACAATATGGCCCAAGAGTTTACCTTCCTGCATCGCGAAGTGAGACTTCTTGAGGTTTAAAGACAAACCAAATTTTCGGCATTTTTCAAACATTTGCTTCAGGTGCAGCAGATGGTCTTCGTTGGATTTGGAGAAGACAATCAGGTCGTTGAGGTAGATAACCACGAATTTATCTTTTTCACTGATGAAGGCGATGTCCATAGCGCACTGGAAGGTAGCACCTGCGTTCATTAGACCAAAAGACATTTTGTCATACATAAATGTGCCCCAAGGGGTGGTGAAAGTTGTTTTTTCTTTATCATGCTCGTTGACGACAATTTGATTATAACCGAAAAACCCATCGATCATCGACATCCTATTTGGCCCGACTACTTTTTCCAAAACGTGATCCATTTTGGGTAGAGGATAGTTATCTTTGAGGGAGGATTTTTTTAGATTTCTAAAGTCTACGCATAGCCTGATGTCCCTGCTTTTCTTCCTAACCAGGACTAAGTTCGCCACCCAGTCAGAGTAACTAAGAGGTACAATAATTTTTGTGTCTAATAGATTTTTCACTTCTCTTTCGAACACAGGTAGTAAAATGAGGTTGATTTGTCTAAGCTTCTGTCTGAAGGGCTTAACACTAGGTTTCAAAGGTATCTTGTGCTCGATTACAGAGGTATCATAGGTTCTGTGCTCATTGTAAGACCATGCAAAGACATATTTATACCGCCTGAGTAAGTCCTTATACTTGATTTTTATCTCAAGAGGAAGGTACTTTGATAACTTTACTATTCTAGGCTCTTTGGTGGTGCCCACGTCACAGTCTTTGACCTCCTTTGGTTGGGGCTGCAAGGTGGACTTCAGAGGCATGTCATTTTGATCAAACAACCTTTCCATAGGTATCAGGACCTTAGGGATCTGATTACTTTTTAACACTAGTAGGTGATGATTTGCAATTTTTTCTCGGAACTCCTGGGGCTCCTCCAATTCCTGCATAATTCAGGTATGATTGTTTTGGTTCTCTTGGTCAATGTGGGTCTCGGAGAAATCACCCATGATTTCCAGGAACTTTCTGATTTGTTCGTCATCCTCGAAGACCTGCTAGTGTTGTATGTTGTTTGGTATGGATGGTCTATGCCTTACCTCTATGTGGTACTTTAATTTGAAAGCGGTAGGGGGTACGAAAGTCAAAGCCGCTTTGGCCAGTGAATCGACTTGTTGGTTTTCGGCTCATGGGATGAAATGAACCTTTACCGATGAAAATAATTTTTCCATTAGATCCTGGGCACAATTTCTGTAAGACCTCAGTCTTGGGTGCTTGGCCTGATATTGTCAATTTACCTGCTTCACAATTAGTTCAGCATCTCCATAGTCCTCTAAGTTCCTTATGTTTAGCTTCTTGGCAGCTTCTAGACCCAGGACTAGAGCTTCATATTCGCAAACGTTGTTTGTGCAACCTACGTCCCATTATAGCCTATATGAGAAAGGGACTACGAATTCATTTTTAGGTGCTACGAAAATCACTCTCGCAGCCGCTCCTTCACATGACGAAGCTCCATCAATTTTTTTTTTCCAAGTTCCAATGCTGAGCATATTTTTAGCTGTCTTTTCGGTTCCAATTTCATCGATGTCACCTTCTTCTGCACAAATTTCTTCAGTATCATTAAAGGACAGAATACAATTTGCCAAGTCTTGATCGACGATGTAAATCGGGTAATTGTTAGGATTCTGTGGATCACTTACCGTATATGCCAAACGTGTTTCTATGTATAACCATTTGAACTGTCCACCAAAAACAGGGACTGTGGCGTAGGTCATATCTAGCTGAAGGGATCCCCCGAGCTTGGCTCTGCAAGATTTAGATAACAGTAAACCATACTTCGGGGGTATATCGACGACAACTACATCCATTAGGACGTTTTTCTCTAGAATCTAGGCGAGGGTGACTACTAGATCTTTGATCATGCCCATGCACTTAACTCTCCTTAAATCGAATGAGTAAAGATCCCCATAGGGTCTGGTGATTTCAAGGCCTAGTCTATCCATAATAGATTTGGGCATTACGTTATGAGAGTCCCCAGAGTCCAGCATGCAATTATGCAATAGCCAGTCGTGCACCTTCAGGGTAATATAGAAAGGGGTGATGGTATCTCTGGCACCTTCAAAATGTGGACCAAAAGTGATATTAGGCTTGTCATCTTCCAGATTTATTATGTCAGACTAACTCTCTAGATTTGAAAAATTTATCATCTTGGTTATTTTTTTTTCAGTACACAGGATTCTTCGCCAACTCGACCAAAGGTATGGGTATATTTATCTTTTTTATCTCGCTTTCTAGGCAGAAAAATCCTGCGGTTTTATTCGTTTCCTTGGCCGAAACCTCGAACTCCTTCTTATCCATTTTGTTTAGTAGAACTGTTTTAATTTCAGTGTTTCTAGTTTCGGGTGTCCGCATTTCAATGGCCTTATTTTTTCTCGCTTGGGATTCGACCCATTTTACATTGGTATTCTGCGAATCTACCCCTATGTTATTTCACATCTCGATTTGTTTCTGGACGGTCTCGTATATTTCGCCCCTAGGCAAAATTTTCTTGGGTTGAGTAGTCAACACAGGTTTGTTTCTAGGTCTCAGATTGTACTTGTGCTGGGGTTCAGCCATTATGGTGTCATCCATTCCTTGATAAGCGAAATCATCAACGTCGTTTTTGTCTTTCGCCGATGATTGTTCCATGTTCAGGGGCTTCTCATAATCTTCTTTGGTCAAATGAGGTTGTACACAGTCATCACCTAAGTTGTTTACGTCTTCTTCCAAGTATTTGAACTCTTGCATATCATTTCCCCCTATAAAATTTTCATTTTTTAGAGGTGCTTGGATCTTTTGGTCTTCATTTTTAATTTGTCTTGGTTGGAACTGAGGATTGGGATTTCTCTTGAATTCTCTCTTAATGAATTGATTAGCTTTGGATTGATCTAGCTCTATTCTCAAGATTTTGTTTGATAGCACTTTTATTATCCTAGCCTTGTCATCCATTTTGTCATCTGAGGATCTTCTAGATCTAGAGGGACTTGCTTGTTCTCTGAGACATCTAGTTTCCCTGTTTCCTGTCTCAATTTTCGTTTTTAATTTGCCCAAAGCCATCATGTTTGACTCAATTTCCACAGCATTGTCCTACATTCGGGTTAGGTCATCCCCTCTCCTTTCTCTTAATAGTAGAGTGAAATCGGGTTCAAAATCTCCTACAAAAGTTACTTTGGCAGCAGGTTGAGACGGTTTAACTTCAACAGGGATCTTATTATACAACTTGTTAAACCTTTGGATAAATTCCATAACAATTTCAGATCCCTTTTTCTTTAAAGACCCGAACTTGGTCAAATAGTATAAATGATCCTTTCTTTCACCCCATTGTTTGAGAAAGAGGTTTTCTAGCACATCGTAGGATATGATTGAACCTGGGGGCAGGCTCCGAAACCAAGTTCTTACCTGTCCTTCGAAGGTTTGGACAAACAATCGGGAATACACGTCCTCATGCTCAAGACCTAAAATATCAACGAATTGATCAAAAAAATTGATATGCTCGGTTGCAGTTAGATCCCCTTCTCCTGTGAACTTGGGTAATTTTTTCATATAGTTTTCAGGTAAATCATGGACAGGTACGGGAAGGACCAAGGGGGCGTATCTAGCGGCTACTTTGGTGAAAACCCTGGGAGGCGGTTGCTGGCCTTGACCTCCTATTCCCCCTGCTCCTCCTCCGGTGGCAGCCACGGATAACCTAGGAGAGGAAATCGGTGCATTATAAAGAGGGTTGGTGAAGATGTAAAGCGACTCTCTGGCTTCCTCGAGGTGGAAAAGGGAGAAATCAGGAAACTTTTTACCAGGGGAGGCGAAAGATGAAAAAGGAGAAGAAGGTATACGTGGACTCGGCTCCTCCAACTTACAGGATATGTAAATGGGAGAACCCACTGGTGTCGAATCCGTGTACGTGGAAACTTCTTCCAAGCCTTGAGTGATGGAGGGGTTTATATTGAGAGTCGATGAGATATTGATAGGGATGAGCTTTGAGGTAGGCGTGTCTCCCCTGGTAACGTAAGAGGTAGTCGGAGAGATCTCGGTTTTGACAGCACTGTCTGATATTTTCCTGAGAGGAAGCTCTCGCAAGGATGAAGGTTCGAAAGAGGTCTTATCTTCAGACTGATTGGACTTGGGTTGATATGCAACCACATTTTGTTTAAAAATACCTCTTGGTCTTAGTATTTTTTCAGGGTCGGAAATTGGCACTGCCTGTTTGGCATCTAGGTTTTGTCTGGTGTTCTTCTGAAAGGATGCCAGCTTACTTAAGAGTGGAGTCGCCAAGTGAATGGTGAAGGTTTATCCTTAACAAGGTGTTCACTCTTTGTTCACTATCAAAAAATGAAACTCGAAAATGTCATTTTCTTAGGGGAAAGTGACTACGATTCTCCATCCCCAGCAACGGTGCCAAAAAGATGTTGTTCCTGAGTCTACACTTAAGGCTATAAAGTGTAGAGTCTAAGCATCTAAAAAGAGTGAAAGAAAAGGAAGGAAAAAACAACAACTTGGGGAGATGAAGCTATGGCCGACCTCTGAGTTGTCTTTGTATAGCTTCCAAATAATATTGAATGTTGATATCCCGCTTGATGGCAGCCCATGAACGTTCGAGCTCTGTTCGGGTGGTGGCGGTCTTGAGTATGGTATGGAAAAGATTTAAAGTGATGCTGGTTTGATCCGATAGACCGAGTTCGATGTTGGGTTGTCTTATGATGGGTACAGTCATGGGGAGAACAGAGCTTTTAAAGAAGGTGGATGCTTTAAAAAAGCTTATATCAACTTTAGATTATACAGGGAAAATTCAGTGAAGTCAATCGAAGGGTTTCACGAAAACGAAGGCCCATTTTCGTAACTGAGTTTAAAATCTTGAAACCGAGTGCGAAAACATAGAACTGTCAACAATGTGGGGCATCAATTTCAGAGGAATCCCACGCTATGGTAGAAGAAGAAAAGACAGGAATACCTTGATGAAAGCATATAATGTAGAGATCTAAATAATTCACAGGTCTTGTACCCGCCAGTAGCCGATACAGAGGAAAAACTATAAATAACTAGATATCTAGAACCTGATCACCACAGTAGAAGTTATACTAAATTGAGCTAAAGCATTCATCAAATACATATATGTAAAAATGACATGAAGCATGAAATACAGAGGAAAAACACATAACTCAATCTTGATAAAATATGGAGCCTTCAATTCGCTTTGTATTAATCCTGGCTTAAGAGAAATTTCTCTATTACAATCTACTAATGGAAAAAAGCCCTCTCTATTACAATCTTTCTTCTATTTAAACAAACTTTTGAACCTCTAGAATTCCGATCGTTCTGGAAAATTGTCAGTTACAAATGGAAAATTTGAGCGTTTCATCTCCTCCTCTTTGCCTTCGCTAGTAAGGGCAGAGCACCTTCCTTTCCCTGTCCTTTGGGCTCTAGAAATAGAACAAGTTGACATCTGTCATTATTTATCACTAGAAACCTACCCCTTCGCCTGCTCGATGCAAATGACACACCTCTCCACCAACTGGGCTATCAACCTAGAAGGCCCTGCTTGGTTGCTTGCTTCAAAGGTGTAACAACTCTTCGCCAGCTGTGGCAAACGTTTTCCTACTTGTCGGTCCTCCATGATGATGGAGCACAATTGTAAACTTGGCTGTACTAGCCATTTGTCCACTTGGGCCACATTGACCTGGCTTATCTGGGATATCTCCACTTGTTTCTTCTCCATGTTTTCTTTGATGTCCAATAGATGTTTAGCTATATTGATTTTTCCCAGCGTCCCAGCATTGCTTTCCTTATCAAGGTCTAGCAAACTTTTACTTATCAAAGAGAACGTTTCCTCACAAGAATTCTTCACTTCATTATCTCTCCCTTTGCTTTCTGATATATTCTTCTCCCAAACCTTTAGCAGAATATTTCCTCTGGTTTGTTCTGCGATGGATAATTTTGAGCTGTCGACCATCTCTATCTTCGTCGTAGCTATAACAACGTCTTGGAAAGCGACCCGTGCTGCCCTGACTTCTCTTTCTCTCGAAGAAATATTTTCTAATATTTGATCTATCATCTAGAAATGGTTTTGAATGGTTCCTACCTTTGCAAGCAGGTTTTGTTGAGCCGTTAATACCTTAAGTTGGATTTCGACGGCCTAGGATATGAACACTTTTATGTCTACAACCTGGTTCTCGGCCACATACAATTTCGAGAGAAACTTTATAATTTGTTGCCCATGCTGGCTTACATGTGTTTGGCTAATTTGCATCGACTGGTGCACCTGTTCGAGGTTGGACCTGAGCTTCTCGATTTCACGTAGGTCGACTATTCGAGCTTCCTCAAGGGTCTTGCTCACCTCGTCCCTAACATTCGCTTCAGCGGTAGCCACTTTAGCTTCCAAGTTATTGATCAGGAGGTTCTTTTATTTCAACTGGGCCTTCAAAGTCCCAACTGAGTACTGATTGGCTATAGCATAAGCCCCTAGTGTCCCGGCTATCTCCTCTGCGAGTTATTCCTCTTTCGCGACCTTCCCATCTGTCATGATTTTAAATTTTTTAGCCATTACACCCTCTTTTTGATATAATTCTTGCTTCACCACGACCTTTCTTTTTTTTTCAAATAAAAATTTGTTAGGAGGTAGCTCTTCTACAGAAATAGGTGTCAGTTCTTCATTGAAAATCCACCTCGCATTAGGATTCCCCTTTGTGAACTGTAAGGGTGTGATAATAGCAATCAAACTGTCGATTTCCTTGGATGGTTGTTTCGGGGTGACCTCTGTGACCGGCTTGTTTGATGTGAGCAACAGTGAGTTGCCTGATCCTTGTGAAGGTATATCTGCTTGGCCTTGGGCTTGCTTGCCTGGCGTACCCTTTTCGGGGTTTCCTTCCTGCTTCTTGGGGACTTCGGCTCCTTGCTCTAAGGTTCCAACCTCCCCTATTTTCCCTTGGTCCTTCTCCCTGCTAGGACTCGATTCCTTTGTACCTTTGGCTTCCGTATGCTTTGTAACTGGAAGCTTTGGGGTTTAACCCTGTAAAATCTGGGGGAGACAACTCCGTCGATGCTCCTAGAATTTCAAAAATTCGGCCATTTCTCTGGGTGGCAGGGCTTGAATCCCACTTAGGACTTTAGTGAAGGACCTCGCACCCTGGAATAATTCATCATGAGGGGAATCCTCGTGTTCATACCTCTTCAGGCCACAACTCGCTAGGTGATTGCTCACAACCTTACTAGGGTCGTGGTTCTTGAACTCAATATCCACCAGCTTCATTTCTTCTAAATCCGTAGCCTCGGCCTTGGCGTGGCCAAAATATAACAAGGAATTCTCACCAATATGAATAGGGAAGGGCAACAATACCTTTTTTGATACTCCTTTGAGCTCTTTGCTTATTCCGCCGAGCATAATCTGTCTGGCGATCTCACGACACAATAGCTTATCTGGCAGGAATAGTAGGAGAGCATATGGAGGGACAGAGGTGCCAGAAACCCTGATATACGAAAATTCCTTCTCTAGATACCAATCTTCCACGCTGCTTAGGTTGGTCACGATGCTATCGGACATCCTGGGAGGTGGCTGGCCAAATATGGTGAAATGCAATGGCAACATTACCCAGTTGAAGATCTCGATGATGAATTATTTGGCCTTATCCTCCCAAAGCTTTGAGTGGTAGACATGGATAGGCTCTGTATTAGATGGAGCCTAGCTCTAGTTCATTAGTGAGAAGGGTGTCATGAAGCAGATGGAATCCATGATGTAAGCAGACATAAAGAATGAAGCTACTTTCTTACTCGCCCTCTATGCTCGATATTCAATAATTCGACTGGTCAGACTGTCGGACAACAATTTGGCCCAGTCGAAGGAGAAAACCTCAGTGACTGTATGAATGAGTGGCACCAATGGGAGGAAAAAATGGTTAGTGTCTTCCTTCCCATACAAGCTGCAGGTCATCATCACTATGTACTTGAACTGTGGCTCCAAGGAAGAGATTGAATAGATCCCGTTGGAGTCAACCCTGAATTTCGTGGGGTGTGAGACCCAATCTTTGATCAGATTGGAAAAACTTTTTGCATACTTCTTGCACTCCTTCTTGTTGAAGCCTTATAGGAATTCATCATTGTGAGTAAGGTTCGGCGTGGGTGACAGTTTATACATTGCCCAAAAATGTTCTGGCTGGAAGGTACCAATCATCACCTTCTATTCGCTGATAATCGTCCTGGTCGGGATGTCCACATGGTCCAACGCCCTCCTGATCATATCACAATAGGGAAGAAGCTGGGGCCTCACCGTTATTTTGTGCATCTCTGCTTGAGCGACAATTTTGTATTTGGTTGATAAATCATCCTTCTCGTTGTCGCTAGAATCATCTGAATAGTTTATCGACTCGGATTGCAGGATGTTGGAAACATATGACCATGTATTGATAGAATTAATACTTCGGGGAAAGGTATCAGAAACAATGACTGAAGCCTGACATCAACTCTCGGCAGCTGACTTGGGCATTTTTCATGGAGCCATGATAGTGAAACCTGCAACTGAACCACCTGTTGAAAAGAATTGAAAATCACAAATAGCGGTTAACTTGGTAAAATGGCTCTGCGCGCAAAAAGAAATGAGAACTGAAACAATGAAGGAAAAACTCTCTATTTTGGTCATTTAAACCCCTGGAGTCCTTGTGAACAGAATGGTCAAATCGCTTAATAGAAAGATTTAGAGGTAAAAACGAGATCCTACTATCTGTCACCTCACCGTGGTTCAAATAAAAGCCATAAATGATGATGATTCATAACACGAACCAATGCAAAAACATTTAAAACTTACTCCGTAGATGGTGCGTGTTAAAGGTTGTTTAATGTATCAATTAATCCAGCTTAGCTCCTTTAATTAAGTGTGTTTTAGTCTTTAATCCCCCTTTTTCGGTGTTCACTGTATTAGAAGATTTCACTCCTAGCTTTTGAGCCCCCAAAACCCAAAATCGCGATGATGCGATTTAGTTAATTATTCGTGATCTGACTTAAGCTCTTAATTAATCCATGCTTAATTAATGAGTATCGTGACTTCGCAACTTGGAGCTACGAAGGTATTTCTTTTTGGGAGAGCAATCGCTGAGTCGCGAAATCCTGACAGTGCTTAACTAAGGTTTAAAGTGATTTACTCTTGACACTAACCTGGGTAAACTTTTAAAACCGTTATCGCCACTTCGCATGTTGGGATACTAAGGACAGTGGGAAACGTCGTGAAATAAGCGAACTCCCGAAACTAGATTTCTGGGTTTTAAATATAACACCTCACTTACTTAGAAGAAGGCGGCTCCAACAATTTGCTTGAAATTATCACCTCTTTTCATATGGAGAAGTTGTTGTAGAAAGACCACTCATGTATTATTGCACAATTCAATGCCATACACGTAGTGGATACCACACCACAAGAGATTCACCTTGATTTGCAGTTGGTTCTATCTAAGCATCAACAATTATTGAAACACCACAAGGTTTCGCACCTTCACATGGGGAGCATGACCATGGTATTCCCCTAATTCCAAGTAGTCAACCATCTAATGTGCATCCTTATTGGTCCTTACAGGTACCCTTTTGCATAGAAAAACTAAATTGAAATGATCATTCATGAATTTTTGGAGGCGGGAGTCATACATCCCAATACTAACCCTTACTCATCACCAATGGTAATGATATTAAAGAAGGAAGGAACTTGGCACATGTGTCCTGATTTCTAAGATCTCAATAAATTGACCATCAACAATAAATTTCCTATCTTAGTTATTGATGAACTTCATAGAGCCACATTTTTCACTAAACTTGATCTTCATTCCGACTACCTTCAGATTAAGATGAAAGAGGTAGACATCCCTAAGTGATCCATGTGGGTATTGGTGGCCAACCACCTATTACAACTGGCTCCTCTTGACAGTTTTTAGTTCAGAACGTTCTTCTTTAATTCTTTGTAATTGTGGGTTCTACACTTATGGGGATATTTGAAGCCCTACACAGATTCAAGGTGGATATTGGTGGCCACCCACCTAATCCAACTGGATTATTTTGGATGTTTTCATGTCAGTACATCTTTCTGTACTTCCAGGGCCGTTTTGGGGCCCTAAAAAGTGTTTTTTTCGCTTGGCACAATCAAACTATAGACAAAGTCAAAGTTTGATGGCATAATGTGTAGCTCTCGAAAAGACCTTTCCAACAGGCTATCACGCACCTAAAACTGAGGTGGTATGCAAAAGTTACGATCCCGGGAAGTTGAGGTACCAACTTCCCATTGGGGCCCACATAACTTTTGGCGTTTCACCTCCTAGGGTTAGGTTTTTGGATGTCTAGGGTTTTGACATTCATGAGTAATGTTAAAATTTCCTATGGATCCTCATTGTAATGATTCTGCTTAGACAGATGCATGCAAAAACCACAGCTCTTCTCAAATATAACTACCACCATTTGAGCAAGTTGTTTTCAATTCTGCAGTATTACAATTTCAACCTATTTTATTTATTCAATAGAAGTTATTGTTCACTGGATATATGTTGTTGTTCTCCATATCTTTGTGTTATTGTATTCAGTCTATTATTTGTTTCGTTCCGCTCATAAATTCAGATAAGTGGTATCAAAGCGATCTACTCTTCATTTATTTTTCTTCGTGCATGTCCCCAACAAGGTATGGGTACAAGAAGTTGGGACTCGAACCAGTCGAGCCTTTGCAAGATCGGTCACGTCGAGCCTGAAAAAAACCCATGGGGGATGAAAAGAAAGATGATGGAGTAGGAGATCCTTTTAAAATGTTGCTCGAGGAAGCCCTTGCATGACAAAGGAACAAAATGATGGAAATCTTTGCATAGATCCTTCGGTGGCTTCCCACAGGAGACACATCTTCATCAAGCGGCCATGCAACCCCCTTCAAGGTATAGGTAAATTTTGATATTCCATTATTTAAAGGACCAATAGATGAAAATGTTGTAGATAAATGGTTGAATCTACTCAAATGGTATTTTTCGTTCCACAATTTTTCCGATAGGGAAAATATTACTTTTGCACTCCTCGAGGATTTCCCCCATGTTAAAGACTAGTGGGATACTTACTCTGAGCAAAGGGTTCCATAGAGGAATTTGCAATATTTATGATCTCCCGCACGTGGGATTCTCTCAGGGATTCCATTAAAGAAAAATACTACCTTGTTGGAAGCTACGAGGACCAGTACACAAGATGGACCACCTTGTGTCAGTAAAGGGACCAAACAATACCATATTTCACCAATATTTTCCATACCCTGTGCACCAAATTGGGTATCAAAGAATATGAGTGACATCTGGTGCTCAAATACCACGATTGTCTGCATAGATACATTCTATTAGAATTGGATTTTATCGACATTGTATCATTGGGTATGACTTATAGATATGTTTTCAATATCGAGGAGAAATTTAAGTAGAAGATGCGAGAGTTTGGATCTGCAAACTCCTCACAGCTGAAGCAGGGCATAAGCGACTCCAACCCACAAAACAAGGGATAGAACAAAGAGGGACACTCTTAGGAAAACCAGTCTAAGCCGAAACAAAATAAGGGAAATGAGAAGTTGAAGAAGGACACGGGAAAATGGTGTGAATACCATAAAATCCCTTGGTAGAACACCAAATAATGCCACTCCAAGCAGTCACTGGTGGTCGAGCTGAAAGATTCCAAGTTAAAGGAAGATTCTGACTCTGAATCAAATCCAGGAGGGAAGATGATCCAGATGGATATCGGTGGCCACCCACCTTTTCTAACTGGCTCAAAATAGTTTTCTGACATTTTTGGCAATTTACTATGTTTAGCAGTTTTTACTTCCGGGGCCATTTTGAGGGCCTAAATGAATGTTTTTCGGTATCAAGCTCCTCAATGATAGAAAAAGGCATGATTGATCCCCCAAAATTAATTTCCTCGATGATACCTTTCCAACGGGCTATCACACGCCTAAAACGGATATCGTATGCAAAAGTTACGACCTCGGGAAGTTGATGTACTAGCTTACCCAAACGGGGCCCACATGACTTTTGGCGTTTCATCTCCTAGGGTTAGGTTTTTGGATGTCTAGGGTTTTTG